>JACXGI010005192.1:0-48559 GCA_016801175.1 Esox masquinongy | reverse complement strand
ATTTTCTGAGATACTGAATTTGGGGTTTTCATTGGTTGTCAGTTATAATCATCAAAATTAAAAGAAATAAACACTTGAAATATATCAGTCTGTGTGGAATGAATGTATATATTATACAAGTTTCACTTTTTGAATGGAATTACTGAAATAAATCAACTTTTTGATGATATTCTAATTTTATGACCAGCACCTGTATATACAGTTACGTCCAGAAATATTTTGACACTGACACAATTTTCATAATTTGGGCTCTGTATGCCACCACAATGGATTTGAAATGAACTGACCAATACGCAATTGAAGTGCTGACTTTCAGCTTTAATTCAAGGGGTGGAACAAAAATATCGTATGAAACGTTTAGGAATTGCAACCATTTTCACACACATTACCCTTATTTCAAGGGCTCAAATGTAATTGGACAAATTAACACAATCATCAATGAAATTAACATTTTAAATACTTTGTCGAGAATCCTTTGCAGGCAATGACTGCTTGAAGTCTGGAACGCATGGGCATCACCAAATGCTGGGTTTCCTCCTTTGTGATGCTTTTCCAGGCCTTTACTGCAGCTTTCTTCAGTTGTTGTTACCATTCATGGGTATTTCTGCCTTAAGTTTTGTCTTCAGCAAGTGAAACGCAGGCTTGATCGGGTTGAGATCAGGTGATTGACTCGGCCATTGCAGAATATTCCACTTCTTTGCCTTAAAAAACTCCTTGGTTGCTTCACAGTATGTTTTGGGTCATTGTCCATCTGTAAAGTGAAGCGCCGTCAAATCAACTTCGCTGAATTTGGTTGAATCTGAGCAGACAATATATCCCTATACACATCAGAATTCATTCAGCGGCTTCTGTCTTCTGTCACACCATATATAAACACTAGTGACCCAGTGCTACTGAAAGCTGTGCATGCCCATGCCATCACACTGCCTCCAAAGATGATGTCATATGCTTCGTATCAGGAGCCGTTTCAAGCCTTCTCCATGCTTTTTTCTTCCAATCATTCGGGTACAGGTTGATCTTAGTTTCATCTGTCCAAAGAACGCTGTTCCAGAACTGGGCTGGTTTTTTTAGATGTTTTTGGCAAAGTCAAATCTGGTCTGTCTATTCTTTAGGCTTGTTAATGGTTTGCACCTTGTTGTGAATCCTCTGTATTTGCTCTCGAGGACCTTTTACCTGTTACCTGTTGAAATCAGGAAGGAATAGCCCACACCTGTTCATGAAACAGCTTTTGAGTCAGTTGTCCAATTACTTTCGGTCCCTTGAAAAAGAGGGGGCTACATATTAAAGAGCTGTAATTCCTAAACCCTTCTTCCGATTTGGTTGTGAATACCCTCAAATTAAATCTGGGCAACTGCACTTTAAGCCCATATTCATTATTTAACTGTAACGTGAATACATTTTGGTAAACAGCCAAAATAACAAAGCTTGTGTCAGTGTCCAATTATTTCCGGACCTAACTGTGTGTGTGTGTGTGTGTGTGTGTGTGTGTGTGTGTGTGTGTGTGTGTGTGTGTGTGTATATATAATTATTTTCCTAAATTTAAGCAGCTAATGTTATCTATGGATATTAGGTCAATAACTCCAAAACTAATTGAATCATGTGGCATACCTTTAAACAGGGGTTTTAGGATCAGATGAAAAGAAAGCAAATTCTGCATTATGTACAGCTCATGATCACTGTAGAGGGAGATGCTTGTTGCCAACTGGTTAGGCCACTTTTCCTCCTCAGAAATATACCCCAACAAATGTTTCTTTACCGCTTAAAAAAGCATTATGTAAAATGCATTGTAACATCATTGGTTCTGACCTTTACAAGTGAGAAAAGAGACTGAATAATGTTTACGGACTCATCTAAAATTGCTATGAAATACTCTTGGTCATGAGAACCATTCTATACACTGTTCTGGGAACAGGCTGCTGCAGGTTTAGTAACAGCAAGAGATCAGCAAGAGATATTCCTCTGCTTGTTTGTATTGGTACTGGAATAAACCTCCTCTCAGTGAAAGAGCATCTACTCTCCTGGGGGTAGGGTGGGCGAGCACAGAGAAGAAGTGGGTGTGTGGGGGGGGGGGCACAAGTGCCAAGACAAACTCTCTTAGCCTCCAGTAACTCCCCGAGGGTCCTTTGATCCTGCGGGATGCCAGGGGACGCACTGACAGCCTCGAAACAAGCCATGGAAGGGTGGGTAGGGGTAGGGGTGGATTGAAGGGGTTGATAGGGCCCTGGGGGGAGGTAATTATCAGCACAGGATGAGAACGCTGCGCAGTGTTGCGCTTGGTCCCCCTCGCCCTGTCACTATCGCTCAGCCGTCGCCTCACGCGCAACCAGCCACCCAACGTGTGTTCTAGACATCTAGCTCTGTCATAGACGGTAGAACATACAACCACACACAGTCGCCACGAAAAAATACTCCAATAGATTTTTCTACCTACTGACAAACACTGAGAATTAGTGAAGTGGCCCAGCTAAAACGTGGGATGTGCATGTCTGGTGAACACCTTAATGTGCTTTATCGTTAATGCAAAATATCATTTATACATTTAAGCAAATCACAAACACCCTATTCACTATTTAGTATGGTCACACAATAAATAAATCACTAATGAGTTAAGACGCAATTGTGGAACAATTCCAACATTTTTACACAATTTGTACCCACAAAAATGGTTAAGGTAGAAAGTTAGGATTTAGGGTAGAGATAAGCACTTCGCCAACCCTGATCAAATGTCCTGTCAGAACATACAGACTACTGCATATGAAAAGTTAGCTCAACGCTAATGATTGAGGCAACCAATCAAATAATATCAAGCTTACCCAGAAAAACGTGAAAAATTCTACACTTTTCTCTGAGTTATCCTTCACGTAGAAGCTAAGTGAAGCAAGGTGAAGCAGTTTGCGTTAAAGTCAACTCGCTAGTGTCTGACTTTTTATCTTGGTCCACTAGCTTAAAAAAACTGCAAAAACAGGTGTTTATTCCTGGGAATAGCCAGCCATTTGGATGGAAAATATCAACGTGCCATGTTTAACTGGTACTGTGACTGACTCAGATTTGCAATAGTTAAGAATCTTCCTAAATAAAAGATTTTACACCTGTTAAAATAGTCCCAAACTATTGCAAATCTGACTATTCCCAATAGTCAAAAGTAATGGACTAAACAGTATAAGATACAGCTGGATCGGAACCATTGAAATTCCTGATATCCAATTCAAAGTCCCACAAAAATATGGAAAACATACTGTGAATTCACTTCATTGTGTCCAAATGTGCCTGTTGAGTGGAGTTTGAGAGAAAATCCTGGAAGAGGAATAATGATTCATTTCACAGCATCATTCTTTCATGGTGTTTGTTCTGTCTTAAAGGCTTGAAACCATAAGCTGTCAGGGGCACAGAAAGGCTTTGGAACCCAAGTGTCTTATGCTTACTACTGCTTGTTGTTACAAAAAATTATTAGTCATCTCTTTTTCTCATTCTGAAAGGCATGTGATTTCAATAAACAAATAAAAAGAAAAAAGATAATCAAGTTTTGCCATCCTGTCACCACAACCACTTCAATCTAAAATACCATGTTCAAGCCTGAGAAGCTCCCTATAATTAACATAAATGCAAAAATAAATGTGTATTAATTTCTCATTTCTGCCACTGTATTCTTAAATGGCTATACACTGTTCAAAAAATTGAAGGGGACAGGTAATCATCACAGTATAACACCAAGTCAGTTAAATTTCAGGGATATCACTCTGTCTAGTTATGAAGCATGAGCAATTGTGAATCAGTGTCACCTGTTTTGGTGCAAATGAAAGTGACAACAGGTGCACTGGAGATGCAACAGCAAGACAACCCCCAAAAAGGGAATGGTTCTGCAGGTGGTGGCCACAGACCATTGCTTTCTCTTTATCCTTCCTGACTGATTCTTCTCTAGTTTTGCATTTTGCTAGTGTCCTTGTAACTACTGGTAGAATGAGGCGGTACCTGCAGCCCATTCAGGTTGCACAGGTAGTCCAGCTCCTCCAGAATGGCACATCCATACATGCCATCGCAAGAAGGTTTGCTGTGTCTCCCCATTACACAAGGAGAGCTGGACAGGGCCATAGAAGGGCATCAACACAGAAGCAGCACCGGTATCTGCTCCTTTGTGCGAGGAGGAACAGGAGGAGCACTGCCAGATACCTACAAAATGACCTCCAGTGGGCAACTGGTGTGCATGTTTCTGACCAAACTGTCAGAAACAGACTCCACGAGGGAGGCATGAGGACCCCACGTCCTCTAGTGGGACATGTGCTCACAGCCCAGCACCGTGCAGCTCAATTGGCATCCACCAGAGAACATATCCTTGGAGGGTCGCACAGACCTCCACGTGCTAGCCACCGCTGTTAGGTACCGGGATGAAATCTGGTGGTGCAGCGGGCCCTGGGTTCCTCCTGGTGCAGGACAATGCCCGGCCTCATGTGGCCAGAGTGTGTAGGCAGTTCCTGGATGACGAAGGCATTGATGCCATTGACTGGCCCTCAAATTCCCCAGACCTGAATCCAATAGATAACCTCTGGGACATTATGTAACGGTGCATCCAAGACCACCAAGTAGTGCCACAGACTGTCCAGGAGCTCAGTGATGCCATGATCCAGGTCTGGGAGGAGATCCCCCAGTACATCATCCGCCGTGTTATCAGGAGCATGCCCAGATGTTGTCGGGAGTGCATAGAGGCACGTGGGGGCCATACACACTACTGAGTCTCATTATCAGTTGCCGTGATGAAATTCACGCAAGTTGGAACAGCCTGCGATTTCAATTGTTTACTTGGATTTTCAGTGTGAGTTTGAATCCAGCCCTCAAATCGGTTGGTGACTTTGGTTTCCATTGACAGTTTTTACGTCATTTTGTTCTCAACGAATTACACAATGTACAGCAAAGATTTTGATCTTTAATATATTTCTTTCATTGAAACCCGACGTGTGATTTCAGTGTTCCCTTAATTTTCTTGAGCAGTGTATGTTGTTTTACATCCTGTTTTCCTATCCCTGATTTAGCTCATCCCTTTTTACCAGAAGCACTGAAGGCTCCTTTGGGAATCAGCCCTAGAGCTCTAACTGTTTTCAACGGCCCCTATCTGCTGTAATCACCTTTCAGATACTAAGGAGCTATCCGGCAAAGGCCTTCGTGTACCGTTCCGCATTAACGCCCGACAGCATTGTCAGGGGGCAGTTGGCCTGTAGACACTCATTCATCTATGTCTGAATGTTAACCTTAACAACCCCCAAGCCTCTAACCTTACCGTTACCGTGTCTCCTAAACAGCTGTCAAAACGTCCTGTCGTTCTTTTTTCTTTCCAAATTAGTGGTGCCCACACTATAGCAGTGCTTCCCATCCAGGGATTGTAACCACCCTGCGGTACTTGGAAAGACTCAGGAGACCTGTGCAGATAAAAATCAAACGTTTGAAAGTATCGGAGGCCTTCGGATTTCATCTCTGACTTGCTGAAGTGTAATAAGTGCCAGTGACTTCTTCAAACAGTAATGTGTGCGCCCAGGCTAAACCTGAAAGACCTTTCCCTGGTGGACCAGTAAAAACACTTTTTACTGAGATTGAGGATATTTTTGGCCCCCACAAGTACAGTTATACCTGTATACTTTCTCCTCTCCTTACCACTCTTCTCTCCCCCTCCAGTCCTTTCATCATTTTTGTCCTCTACTCATCCTCTCTCCTTCCCTTACCTCTTGTTACTCTCCTCCCCTTCCTCTCCATAAACTCTCCTCCCTCTTCTCACTTTCCCTCCCATTTCTCCTCCTCCCCCTCACTCCACCATCCCTACTAGACCAGATTTCTACGCATAAAAACCAACAATATGGATTAGTCACGCTACAAAGCTAACAATGAGTGAGTATCATAGTTGCCTGCGGTCTGGTTATTTACGAGCGTGGCTGTAACTGAACGCAGTAAATCCCCAGAGTATGACTTAAGAATCAGAGAGAGACTCAAAGCACAGAGGCAGGCACCTCACATACTGTACGTTCTACCTCCATCAATCTCACTAACTCTCCTTGCTCTTGCCCTATTGTTTTAAGCAGAAGTATGTACACATTAATTAATTGAATGAAAATAATACTCCATTGGCCTGATAAAAGTGCTTGTACTGCCAAGGCAATAATGTTGAACAATGTAACACAAATACGCTCTATTTCATCTATAGTCCATATCTAGGAAAAAAGTACACCAATTTGGATGAAAGACTATATAAACTAATAGTGATGTGGATAAATATGAATAACTTCGATCCAATGTGCTTTGAAGGCGTTGAACCTTCTATCTGACAAGAGGATCTACACTGCATCCCAAGGCGCCCTATTCCTTTTTAGTGCACTATTTTACAACCAGCACTCTGATCAATTTAGTGCTCTTTCTTGGTTCCTCAGATGGACACCAGCCATCTGCGGGTAGATTTTGGTATTGGCGAGTAGGGCGTTTATTTCACCAGCAGGTGGTCACAAACAACTACCCTTTGGGCAAAATAATTTGAAATCTTTTCAACCAGAAAGACATCATTCTTTTCAATGTCTTCTGCTAGTAGTTAGTGGAGCAATAAAAGTTTCATTAGAATTCATCTCAAAATCTCCTCAAGTAAAATTTAGTCCTCACTTTTCTTAGCTATTAACATTGTTCTGATCACATGCTTATAGATCTCTAAATGTTTATCGGTTTAAAATGCACCTGCTAGTGAAGACCACATATTACTACAAATGAGTCAGATTCAAGCTAGCAGGCAAATGGCACAGGGAATATGTTGTCTCACACAAGTACAGGCGCTGTTGGTTCTGTTACCTCAGTAATATTCTGCCCCAAAGGGGCAGCAGAACATTTGTTCCATCTGTGATTTATGTACCTGCCGCAGTGGCTGGTGGACCAAAAACTTAGTTTGAGGCCCAGACTACATTTAAAAGAACGTAGAGAACATGGTGTTATTTGAGGGGCAAAATGGAGGCTAGAAAGTGATACACGATATTATCATGATACAGTGGTCATTACAATATGTACTGCAATACTCACAATTCTGTGTGTAGTAATTTTGATTATATAATGTGCATTCATTCAGCAAGCTCATGTTCCATAAAGGTCTCAACATTGTCTGATGATTTTCTTGTTTGTTTATGCATTTAAATGACAGTATTGAAATCCAAGAAGTGGCTCCCTATTTAAAAGTTAAAGGAGAATAAGCAAAGTTATGAAGGAAAAAAATATATAATATACCAAAGATGTATATTATTTATTTATTCATTGATTTTACACAAAATGTTCTCCACTGACAATTTTCTGACGTCCAATTCATGATTATGACCTTGCCTCGTCGCAAGACCTTAAGTTTGAGACGTGTCCTCTGACGCTGATTTCCATTCGGTCTACCTTCTTATGACAGTGTTCCCCTCAACTGGGAACTATTTGCTAGCTCAAATGCAATTATGGAAAACACACTCCACAAGGAGTCACCAAAGCGCAATGACACAAGGCAACCATGTTTAATAAAGAATCCAAGGCACTCTGAATCCAAGGCACTCTGTCATCGAGAGAGTGCCTTGGATTCTATCAAGTTCGGAACATTTTACTCTCGTACGGCTTCACATGCTTAGCATGTTTGAGAGTGCTGAGCCAATTTGCGGCACTCTCTGCAGGTTCACAGGCCCTATGGACCCTATCTGCAAAGACGCAATAGTCCTGTGAGACAGCCACTTCACTGTGCCGCTTGAGGCCCGAATCCAACCCCTCCAAATCAGAGAGCTGCGTGCAGCTGTTAGGGTTGACTGCCGTGCTAAAGAACAGAACAAAATACATTTTCACTTACCCGGGTCGGGGAATAGATTTAGCAGATGCTCTAACCACTAGGCCACCTGCTGACCCACTAGGTAAATATATTTATTCCTCCTTCACTAGCAGATGCAACCCTATACTCCAGCACATTAGGGCGTCCCAGGGGGTGCAGTGGTCTATGGTGCTCTTTTTTTGCACTAAGCTAAACACCACAATCCAGGTTTGAGTCCTGACTATTCCGCTAGCTGTCTGGCCAGCATAGCCCGGGTTGAGGGGAGACTTCTCCAGCGTACATTTTCAGATCTCATAGCTCTCTGGTGACTCCCTCGGGCAGCTCGGGCGCCTACAAATTCAACTCAGGTCGTCAGGTGAGCAAGTATGTTCTCATACACGTTAACACACGTAACATCCGGGTGCGAAGAGCGGTGTGCCAAAAAGGCGAATGGTTTGACGAGGATGCCAGTGAGGAAAGCTGGCTGCAATCTTATTCCCTCCAGAATCTGTTTTTAGCTTTTGAGACGGGATCGCAGATAAAACAGCATATGAAGAAATTTGCAGAGGGAGGTCACAAAAGAGAACATTCATGACATTTGACATCCATGAGGACTTTCAAGGCATATTTGGCGACAGATGGGCCACCTGTAATGTGATTGGTTGAGTGGAGCCATCTTCTGAACCCTCCTCCCTCCTTTTCAAACTTCCTCACACTTCTCTGCTTGGCTGCCCTGGCTGATTTAATGACCTCACACAGCTGGGCCAAAGAGGGCCAGTGCGAGGTAAAGAGAGTTTGAGAAAGGTTTTAAAGACTTTGCGTGTGAGAGGGAGGGATGAAAAGGGAGATAGGGAGAGTTGGAAGGGTTTTCCACTTGGCCAGACAATGGACAGTCATGGTCTGGGGCAGTTGTGAAAGCAGTTTCACACGTATTCCTCATGCCTCTACGCCAGGCCCCACCCAGACTGGATCTCACACCGGCTGTGGTCACACATCCCACCACATGCATGTTAACAGGTGGAAGTTAGGCTAAAGTTAGTATTCAGTGAGTCTTGTCAGTCCCTCTATGCTGGTAGGGCTACCCCTCCTTCCATCCTCCCTCCCTCCTTTCTTTTGTTTTGCATCATATCGGTCCTTCTCTTTCACACCATTCTCCAATCCCCCACACTTTTCAGCACATCACCATCCTGTCCCCTCCCATTGCCATTTGGAAAGCAGTGTGGAGTCACAGTATCTGCAATGCACTACTCCTATATCCCTCATATTGCATTTCATCTGAGCTTGTCAATCACAGAGCCTGTCAGATATGAGCCGCTTCATTTCAAATTATATTTTTTTTTCCTTCTCGTATTCAAAGTGGATGCAGTGAGAGTGACAGACAATCCGAAAGAAAGTGACTGTATCAGAGCTTTGCGGTTTCCACACTGCATAAAAACCAAAGCAAATGAGAGGGACCCAATGAAGTAATTCACCACTAGCCACTGTTTTTTTCCTCCATCCCTCCCTCATTTCTAAGATAAACAGGAATACTCAGAGTAGCATCAGTGTGTGTGTGTGTGTGCGTGCGTGCATGTGGATACTACTATATTAGTAGTCACTAGTGAGGACTAGTGATGACATTTTGCCTGTCCTCAATTAAATACATTGTTTTTTGAGGGTTAAGGTTAGGGTTAGACTTGTAATGTGGTTTAAGGAGTTAAGGGTAGGGGTTGGAACAGATTAAATAGAAAAGATTTTAATGGAAATCATTTGTGATCCCAAAGAAGTGTGTTTCCTACTGTAAACAACAGGGCAATAAATCTCCCAAAACATGTTCCTGTCCCCATTGTGAAAAACAGATGTCCAAAGTTTAAGGTTAATTTCCCAAAATGACAAATGGGATCAGGGTTAGAAAGGGGGATATCAAATAAAATATATTTTATAAAGCCCTTTTCGCATCAGCAGTTGTCACAAGGTGCTTATACAGATACCCGAACTAAAACCCCAAACAGCGATCAACAAAAATGTATGCACAGTGGGTAGAAAACAACAGTGGGTAGAAAACTTCCTAATACAGTCAGAACCTACAGAAAGAAATGTAGAGTGGAGCTAGACTTTGAGGGGTTGCAAGTCCTCTTCAGCTGGTGCCATGTTGGGCATTATCAGTTAGGTTTAGGGTTTGGGCTAGGTTAAGTTTAGTCATGTTGGGTTATTTAGTTTAACAGTAGGTTGAGGTTAGGATTATGAAACATAGGATTTTAAAGGGCAACTGACTTTGGTGTCCCCATTTAGATTGCTAAGTAAACGTGTGCATGTAAATATAATGTAGAATATTTTTAGAGATGGTTGTCAGCTATGATTATATTGGCCCCTCAGTACCAATAATAATACATGGAATTCCAGCTCCACTTGTTCCGGTATTGCAAAAGTACAGTATACAGGTTCTGATACACATATAAGAGATAAAACACTTTGCATGCTTAGTATTTTGCATAAAATCCCTCTTGGACAACCAAAGTTGGAGACAGTGGTTTAACACCTGTGGTTTATTGCTGTCTTGAGGATATTTTCATACTCGACTACTCCATTACACGTCATTTTGATTTATCATAATTCACCCACCAATATACATTGAGTGAAGATATCCTTTCCTTACACCAAACAGCTAATATTATCATATCACTAGATAGCACCAGGACCACATGGCCCTTGGCAACCCTGGAGTTAGCTCATTTGACACATTACCGCACTAGTGGAGCTGAACAGAGGCTAGGGGCAGATACAGTCGAAGCTTAACCTCGCGCGTTGACCGCACGGCAGTCAGTTCAGGTGACAACATGAATAAATAACCGCGAGAGCGCGACACGGCGCTTCCCAGCAGGTGTCCTTTTTAGATCTCCGGAGCTACCTGAGAAGTCCGAGCAACTGATACCACGAAGCTCCATGCGCAAGACGTATTTTCTTTTGGTTATTTAGTACGCTGACCGTAAAACCAATCTTTTCAAGTCTCTGAAATAAACTAGTAATCAATATGTAATTTATAGTCTATACCTTTTTCCATGACACCATCTTTGAAATAAACCAGCCAAATAGGCTGATGTTTTTCTAATACGTTTGTAATAAGTTTTAAAACTGATTACCATTGTTGCAAAACCTACTGTTGAAGCCTATTAGTAAAGGCAACATATCGACGAAAAAGTGGAAATCGGAAAATAGCAAAAGATACGCAGCGCAGTTGGTTTGTTCAAAAAACTAAAGCCTATCCTATATCAATCGGTGACGTGACACAGCCCAGAAAAAACATAAAAGTGTCAGTTACATCACGTATTTACTTGCTTACATACTAATTTCCTTAACCTCATCACGAAATATTAAGAAACAGTCAAATCACAATCTAATCTTACCTGCCTCGTCTGTTTCCGTCAGGGGGCAAGTGCCTTGAGATTCGTTTGACGGTCTTGTCCTGCTGTGATGCTTACGAAGTAAAGGCTATAGGTAGGCTGGCTCTTTGCGCACCTCTCTTTCCCCCTCTCTCTTTTTCTCCCTTTCCTTCTGTTTCTTTCTATCACTGTTTCTCTCCGTTACGTTACGTCTCTCCTTATTTCCCTATCACGATAATACTTTGTCATTTACAGTCGAACATTCTCCTTAATCTCCGGTATTAGCACTGGCTCTCTACTTCAACTTCCACTCACCATCAAAGGCAACAGCAAATTCCGAGAGTATAGGTTCCTTGTTTCACTCGCACTTAACCTTGGCAATTTTCCTGCTCCAGCTCCTTGTTTTGGTTCTCTCCGTGATGTAGCAGTAAAGAAAATGTAACTGAACGACTAGAATGACGTGCAATAGGTAACCAATAGGCCTACTAATATCCAATCAATGAATGCGTCGTTCCAGCCGTGTGCATTAGCCGATTTTTGAGTAGGCCTAACTGGCTGAAATATTGAAATCGTTGGCTATCATTTAATTTAAATAAGTGGTCAAACTTTTGACAATGAATTGAACACAGTCATAGCTAATATAATTTTTAGATTATATAATAGCTTATATTATGTTATTATGGAGGACTAATATGAGGTCTTGTTGGTCTACTGTATACCCTATCACATGGTAACGGTGTTAACCCCCCCCCAACCCCCAAAAAAAGTGTACTCATTTGACTGTGTTTTCAAGCCTCTTCA
This sequence comes from Esox masquinongy, assembly GCA_016801175.1. Taxonomy (NCBI): domain Eukaryota; kingdom Metazoa; phylum Chordata; class Actinopteri; order Esociformes; family Esocidae; genus Esox; species Esox masquinongy. Next base: position 36,613 of record JACXGI010005192.1, on the reverse strand, counting down.
TTAAGAAATACATCTGTCATGACTGAAAGCAAAGAAGAGATGTACTGCACTTGTGGTTTGATGTGGCTGTATAGAAGTCTGTTGTAATGGGAACATGACAACATTATTCTTTGTGCCCCCTTTCTTTGTCTCCTTCTGACAATCTATTGAATAAGAAAGTCAAAGATCTCTTCCCATGACCAAGGAGAGACAAGAGAACACAATAACTAATAAAATGAGATTTACCATTTGCATGTTTGCTCTCCAATTAGCTTGAACATACTTGATTGAGTACTGCCTGCAGGGGCATGAGTACTGCCTATGGGCATGTGGGCTTCCTGGATATGATCTTTACCACTTTCTGTGACATGCCACTTTATCATCTCACACAAAAATCCGTTTTGGACAACACTGACTATTAAATCAGATATACTTTTCTTTTTCTGTTTACACTCTAAAAAGCAAAGGTTATTGTAGGAACGTTATGGGTTCTTCATATTGAAACAGTAGGTAAGCCCCTATAAGTCATTCAAGGATAATAAAAAAAACAAAAACCCTCTAACAGTTCTGCGGAACCATTAGAAAACCAAACCCACACAGTTGCTTAAAAGTTTACTCGAGGAATCATTAAAACCATTTAAAAGGTTTGTCAAAGAACTTAGAGGGGTTGCCTTAACAGTTTTCATTTCAAGAACCTCTTCAATATCCTCCAGGAACCTTCACTTTAGAGTTTAGTTACTATTTAAAGACTGATACTTCAGCTAGTGGCAGCACTTGACTTGGGATAAAATAAGTGCAGGAACTGTCAAACCGCACATTAGACTGTGTTCATCAAAATGAATGTTTTAATAAGGCTTGTTCCAATAAGTCTTGCTCTTTTGCCTTAAAAAGGAACCCGGAACGCTATTTGCCTAGCATTAGAAGTAACGGAACGCTGTTCCGGACCATTCCGGCCCAAGACAAGCACTGCCTAGTGGGCTTAAAGTGTTGTATTTTGGCTTTAACAATGAATTTTAGAGGGACCAACTTGACATTCAATGCATGAAAAACTTCTGAGGCGTAGGGTAACCATAGTGCAGTGTGGTGCATTGCAACAGTATTGTTTCTCACCATGGTGAATCTTCAGGTGCACCCTCAGGAACCCAAAGTCCCGAGGACCATGACCACACTCAGCACAGCAAAACAGCTTGACCCCTGTGTAAACATCCTTGTGTTCTATGAGGTGCGCAGCAGTCAGACTGAAGCACTTTTCACAATGCTCACACTTGAAAGGCTTGTCTCCTGTGTGCAGCCTTTCATGCCCTCAGAACGCATTCAGGTGGCTGAATTATTGGTCACAGTCTGAGCAATGATAGGCTTTCTCTCCTGAGGTGCCCGTGGATTGGTGTCCTTAAGCATTGTACGGGCTCTCGCACCTGTCACTATGTGTGGTGGTGTGACTACCTTCCTGTTTTTATTCTCTAGTGCTCTGTGAGGTTCTATACAAAACTCAAGCTCTTCCGATACAAAGCGCACACAAATGACTGAGGCCTACTGTGGCTCTTTTTGTGGTCTAACCATGCCCTCTTCTGGACAAAGCTTCTACAACACTCTGAGTGGTCTGAGTGAGCTGCCACGAGTGTGAATCAATTTGTGCACTTTGAAAGCTCCCAAGAGACCGATGATGATGTCACTGAAATATTAGAAAATACAGAAGGATAATCAACATTGCAACTATACTTTACTGTACCCTTCTGTATTGTACTGCATTCTATTGAACCATACTTAAGCAATAAGACACAAGAGATTGTGGCATGTGGTCAATATACCACAGCTAAGAGTTCTTCTTAGGCACGAAGCATTGTGGAGTGCCTGGACACATTTCTTAGCCATGGTATATTGGCAATTGGGATTATGAACTGGTTACCAAAGCAATTAGAGCAGTTAAGTGCTGTGATGTAATTCCCATATATGGTCATTTACCACAACTATCAGCCATTCAGCTTCAGGATTCAAAGCAACAGTTTATAATATACTTTACTGTACAATTCTGCATAGTCCTGTACCTTTCTGTATTTACCAAACATCAATGTATTCTCTACTGTGCTGTACTATACTGTACAGGATTGTCCTGACAGGACCCAAAAAAGTGGGCCAGACTATAAAGTATTGCATAAGTATTGACCACCCTAGGACTTTGATATTTTGATGTGTTGCAGATCTTTTTTGTCAGCAATTTGTTGTATGTCAGCAGTTTTGTTATTATAATTATTTAATATAAATAATAAAGATAGCACTTATATGTTTTGATTAAATAAGTATTCTTCCCACTGAGTCAATACACTTTTGGCAGCATAAAGTATGAGTCTTCTGGGGTTAGTCTCTGAATGTTCATCTGTGAGTCTGCTTTTTTCTCTTATTCTTTCCAGATTTCTTAACCTTCATTCAAGGTGTTCAGGATCATAGCTAGAAAGCAATTTTTCGAAGTGTTACCATAGATTTTTAGAACATATTTCCTATAAGTCAAACTGACTCAACTCAACTGACTCAAACACATTAACTATAATTTTAGTTGGCATCTGTGATGTAGATTTAGTCTGGTGTTATCTTCCTGCTGAAAAGTAAAGTCCTTCTGTCTGGAACCAAACAGACTAGATAAGTTTTCATGTAGGAGTTTGCCTGTACTAATGTGCATCACATTCTTTTCTCCCGCATCTTAGCAGATGTTAAGCAAGCAACCACCATGCTTTAAAAATAAGGAAGCAGTTACTCAGTATTTATTTTTCCAAATGTAACCCTTATATTCCTTGAAATTATTTTAGCAATCTTGCTATATTTATATGTATATTTTGTATATTTTATTTGTATTTCTTTTCAAATTATTGCTAATTGAAGCTTAATTTCAATATAGTGGATCTTTTCCCCCTCAAATCAATTTTAAAACATAAAAAACATCTTTGCTGTTTTAATGTCACCTGTGACATTAAGATGATGACATCTTTGAGCAATTTTCTTCCTGTCCTGTAGCTCACTTCCTGTCCTACAGCATAATTAGTGAATTTACCATGCTGAAAGACATTAAATGCCTGATGCATAATTGTTAATCATAACAATCACTGCTCTTCCTTTTAAGACTAACAAAAAAGCTGCCTTTAGCTTAAACAAATACACAGACAAATATCTCATTGTATTTACTCTATCAGTTAGTGAATCTGACTTTTTGGTCAGTCATCTTGAGCATTTTCTTTTACCCAAATGGTTATGATTTTCTTAGGTCCACCTTAGCTGTGTAGAATTTGAAAGGAGTTCTTGCTATACTTACGGTTTTGCTACCCTCTGCTGGTTTCTTGAATATCTACATCTAACTGTCAATTTTAACTGATCATTGTCTGAGGTAGCAGTACATACATTAAGGGCAAACATTGGTGGCAGATTTGCGATGCTGTTCCTTTATCTGGGTTCATGAGCCTTTATCTGGACTTATTAAGTGAATCCTATAAATAACATTTTTGGCGACACATCACCTTGCTAATGGCTTCCTAGCTGTCCTTTGGAATACTCTAATGCCAGTGTGTGCATGGGGTGAAGAATGCACAGCTATTTAGACTTGCACTGTTTCACCTGGCATCTATTAATACACATACAGTCATGTGGGCTCAGACTGAAATAAACTCATATTGTATTCAAGGGTTGAAGTGTCAAGAATCATTATATAAATTATGAGCTGTATTAATGAAGTGCATATTGCAATATGGCGACTATGCTAATGACTAAACAGGCTTTGTTAAAGTATACTGTAGAAGAGTCCATTGTTCTCTCTGTTTGGCAATAGCATTCAATGTCAGATAAAAGTAGAAGTCCGTCCAATGACTGTATAAGAGAAAATTATTATTTTTAATATTTCGGCAAACTTCATCATTGACACAAACACATGGTGTATTTATTAGATGGAGGCCGAAGCAAGCAATTGGAAAAGCTTTTGCAAAGGAAATAGAACTTTGTAGAGTTGGAGAAAAAATGTTTTAAAATATTCTTCTATTTCAAAAATTCCAGTAGGTTCCATTATTCGATTCTGCTTGCTTATGTTTGATTTCATGGTAAATGTATACAGTCTTGTTGTTCTTTTCTGTTTATTTACTTTGACCTGTTTTATTGTACGCCTTCGTGTCACACACAGGTAAAAATACACGGGACAGTTGAGTTCATACAGAAGTACTTGTTTGAGGAACGTTACGTGGAAACTTGAAAGGTGGAGGAGAGGAGGAAGAAGGTGAATAGAGGGTGAAGACGGAGAAGGCTGGGCAAACAGTATAGAGGAAAGGTTGGAAAAGAGAAAGATGCAGTGTCATGGATTAATCAGACCGTGTGTGGGGTGCTGAAATCACCTTGACTGTGGAAAGAGAGGGGGGAAGACCAAAAAACGGAAAAAAGGATTGCAGGAGATAAAAAGAGGCACCTCTGCGGCGCCCCAGCAGGAGATTGAGGAGAAGAAAAGAGAGAAGCAGTGAACCATGACTGGGACCCCTGCAAATCCCTAGATACATACAGAGAGTACACTGTACTCTGGAAGACAGGCAGAAAAACTGAAAAAGCAGAGATATCCCTGGCAGACAGAAAACTAATTTAGTTAATATTTGAAATAGAGAGACGTGTCAATGTATAAAATACACTTCAGCTAAATAGACTGGATGTAGCCGGTCATCATATTTTCTTTACTCTAAATCTCCAGGGCGTGGAGCCTGTAAAGTGTGAGATTTAGTCAGTCAAGATGAAATACAAGCAGTAATTCTTTTGATCATGACAGTGCCTCTTTCATGAATGTGGCTGTCTGTAACCCTCATCCTACGAACATGTTTAACATACAAAGACTACCAACTGGGGTCCCTGCGGACCCAAAGAATAAACTACTTTAATAAACAACCATCATAGCAAAATGTTAACTTATTTCTTCTTAAAACATTATTAGTTATGTAATTAATGTTATCTGAAAAAAAGATAACTGATTATTATTATTTTAGAAAAGTTGCAATTAATTAGCATATAGTGTAAAATGAAAATTTAGACTATTCTTTAATACAAACTGCAGCTTTTGTACCAAGTACAATCTACATTAGTAGTTAAAAGCTTATTTACCATCCTTTGATTCTGGTATCATTTAGTTTTCAGTAATTTCAAGTAAACATTATTTGTATTGTATTTATATGATGAAACCGACCGGGGTCATTTTGACCCCAATATAAAATCATTGAAATTAGATTAGATTCAACTTTATTGTCAATGAACATGTACAGGTACAATACAACGAAATGCAGTTAGCATCTAACCAGAAGTGCAAATTAGAAGAGTGCAAAAAAATGTACATGTGAAACAATTAAGACCAATATATAAGTGGGATGTATAAATGTGCAATGAAGGCAAATGCAAGTACAAATGACAATTCTAGATGTGCAATGAAGGCAAACTGAAGGTGCAAGTTAGCATGTGCAAACTGAAATAAAGGGATAGCAGCAATAAGGTTCCCAAAAACATGAAAACATACTTATCAGAAAACATACTTATCAGACTTTGCAAAGCAATGTCAGAGTCCAGTAGTACAAAGAGAGTAGTGCAACAAGGTCCCTGAGAGGCAGTACTAAGCGGTGGGTGGGTGGGTGTGGTTAGTGCTGGGTCACAGATTTCAGCAGGGTTACAGTAGCTGGAAAGAAACTGTTCCTGAGCCTGCTGGTGGGGAACGAAGAGAACAGTACTGCCTGATGGTAGGAAATCTGTGTCTGCTCCTTCAAAATGACTGACAGAGTGCCCCCCCCCGATAGTTTCTAATACTTTAAATTATGACCTATGGGAAGCATATTTCCGTTTATTAAAAGGGATGTGCAGTATTTATGATACATGTATTTAAAATACGTATTTCAAATACTTTTTGTAATTTGTATTTGATAGGGTTGATGAAAATGGCATCGTATTTTGTATCAAAATACTTTAATGTTTTGTATTTTATAATAATACTTTGTGAGAAGTGTACATGATGACATCATAAAATTGCTGCCTCTGATTGGTGCCTACTCAGTAATTTGCCTGAACTTGTTGAGATCAGAACAGAAAATTGATCCATACCCAAAGAAGGTCAAGGTAAGAAATGTGTAGGTGGCCAGATTTCCATCGATTTTTAGCATAAATTGCTAAAAAATTTTTCTGTTCATGTTAAGTTTTGGTGTTTGTTTTAGTTGCCTAGGCTAAATCATTTACCAATTTACATAATGTTCTAGCTAACTATTTGACCGAAGTAGCAGCACTCACAGTTAACGTTAGCTTGCTACTTACAGCCTATGTTAAGTTTTTGTCGGTTGTGCACAAAAAAAATAGTGAAGCGTTTCAGTGTTGTACAACTAATTATAATGCCACGATATGGTGGAATTTGTTAAATGCACACATGTGTGCGTTATTGTCATTAACACTCACTCAATCACAGGCTTACACTCTCACCCACACTCACATATACAGTGGATATAAAAAGTCTACACACCCCTGTAAAAATGCCAGGTTCTTGTGATGTAAAAGAATGAGACAAAGATAAATCATGTCAGAACTTTTTCCACTTTTAATGTGACCTATAATGTGAACAATTCAATTGAAATACAAACTGAAATCTTTGAGGGGGAAAAATGAAAAATAAAAACTTACATCACAAAAACCTGGCATTTTAATACGGGTGTGTAGACTTTTTATATCCATTGTACGTTTGACTGTCTTTGGTAGAACTTTTGAACTGTTTTGGAATACCTGGTCTGTAGTATTCTCTATTGTAGTATTCTCTATTGTTTAAGTAACCGTTCTTAATACACTATTATTGTGTTTGTGTCCTCTATACCTATATTTTGAGGCTCTCAATAGATTCAGTGGTTGGAGTTGGGTTCTGTTGCTACCTTCTGATTATGTTTCTGGCTACATTTAAAATCAAAACATATTGATCATTTAATAATTGTTGAAAAAGTGCTGAAATGTTTGTTTTCAAATCCAAATAAATAATTGATTGCTAAATGATTGTATTCTAATTGCAGGCCCGGTTCCACGGGGGGGGGGGTGCAAAAGGGGGCATTGCCTCCTCAGGTAGAAAGTCTGGCCCCTCAGTTTTGTTTCCCCATATACACAGCCGATCGTTTATGAATTCGACCCGGTCTGATCGTCATAGTCAACACCATACGATCATCACAAATCAATGCTTATCAATCGGCTTTACATGCGCATATACGTTTCTACATTTTTTGTCTTGGGGGGTGGGGGGTGCGCAGTGATCATGCTGGCACCGGCCCTGCCTAATTGAAGTAGCCGTTTAGTAGGATCATGATTTTGCATGAATGACTGCCTGACAATTTATTATTATGCACTGCTCAAAAACATTAAGGGAACACAATCATCATAGTATAACACCAAGTAAATTAAACTTCATGGGTTATCAATCTGTCCAGCTTGGAAGCAAAAGCGATTGTGAATCAATGTCACCTGTTCTGGTGCAAATGAAAATGAAATGACTTACACATACTAAAGGAGTTTATTTTGATACATTTAAAATTAAGGTATTTGCTATTTTATTTTAAATACATTTTGATGTATCTTTGCCCATCTCTGTCTGCAGGTACCCCATTCGGTAGGATGAGGGTTATTGGTCCTTTCTTAGCGCCTGAAGAGATATTTTGCTATGCTAATATTGTGGTAAGATGAGGAGATATCTGTGATGAGGTGTAGTAGTAGGGCTGTAGTAGGGCAAGACATTGTTTTTTCCTTGTCTGTGTTCTCTGAGTAAAATGAATCCATGTGTGGGTTTTAATAGCTATTGAAATGGTGATCAAAAAGGTACAACATGCTGCTGTACTTTCTGTCATCTATTTACATTTTCTCCCTATGTAATAATGACCGATTTGCAATTATGGCCTTGCCTTGCTGCAACAATTCCATAGCAGGCACAGTGTGATCTAGGATTGAGACATTTCCTCCTAGCACTCGTCAAGCCACTCACTCTTTTCACATTGCTCATTCAGCCATGCCATTTTCACTGGCACACACCCTGTGAAGAGTCCGTCAGGCTGGTATATGACAACATGAGGACCAAAGAATTGTCAATGGAACTCAAGCACCTAAAACAATATCTGGGTGAAGAAAAATAGCTAAACAATATAATTTGCTATTCCAGTATTACTACAGATATACAAGCCTGTTTCCAAAAAAAGTTGGGATGCTGCATAAAATGTAAATAAAAACAGAATGCTATGATGTGCAAATCACTTAAACCCTATATTCAATATACAGTATATACAATATACAAAGACAACATATCAAATGTTGAAACAGAGACACTTTGTTTCTTGAAAAATATATGCCCACTTTGAATTTGGTGCCAGCAACACATAAAAAAAACACATTTCAAAAGGCAACAAAAGACTGAAAAAGATGCTAAAAAACGAAACTTGGTAAAATATCACACAACTAATTAGGTCAGTTGGCAACAGGCCAGTAACATGATTGGGTATTAAATGTTCATTCCACAGAGGATGAGGAGAGGTTCACCACTCCGTGAAAGATTGCATGAAATTGCATAGAGTTTGGGGATCTCATCTACAGTACATAATATCATTAAAAGATTCAGAGAATCCAGAGAAATCTCTATATGCAAGGCGCAAGGCCAAAACCAATATTGGATGGCCGTGATCTTCGGGCCCTCGGGCAGCACTGCATTAAAAAAAGACACAATTCTGTAGTGGAAATCACTGCATGGGCTGACGAAGACTTCCGAAAACCGATGTCTGAACACAGCACGTCGCTCCACCAACAAATGCAAGTTAAATCTCTACCATGCAAAAAAGAAACCATATATAAACAAAATCCAGAATCGCTGCTGCCTTCTCTAGGCCCAAGCTCATTTAAGATGGACTAAGGTGATGTGGAAAACTGTCCTGTGGTCTGACAAATCAAAGTTTGAAATTATTTTTGGGAATCATGGACGCCGCATTCTCCAGACTAAAGAGAAGGGCCATCTCGCTTCTAATCAGCACACAGTTCAAAAGCCAGCATCCGTGATTGTATGGGGGTGCATAAGAATTGGAATACATTTCACTTTCAAAACTGTAGTAATTGGTCTCCAAAGTTCCTTAACACTTACAGAGTAGTGTTAAAAGGAAGAGGTGATCCAACACAGTGGTAAACATGCCCCGGACAAACTTTTTTTTAACATGTTGCTGACATCAAATTCAAAATGAGCATATTTTTTCCCAAAAACAATAAAATGTCTCAGTTTCAACATTTGATATGTTGTCTTTGTACTATTTTCAAATAATTATAGGGATAAATTTGCACATCATTGGATTCTGTTTTCATTTGCATTTTACGCAGCGTCCTAACATTTTTGGAAATGGGGTTGTATTATGGACATTCTGATATTACTGTCACAAGGAGGAAAAGGGACCAGTTATTCACAGAACCTGGTTGAGGAGGTAAAATGAAGCAGCATCCCAGAAACAACAAACATGTTTAGTAATTAATTTAGTGAAGGCATGGTATTTTAGTTCTGTATTCCCAAGTAAATTAACACATTCCCATTCCTTCAGAGGTTTCTGTTGTTGTCATCCATCTGTTAATAAATAGCTCGTCCTAAAAAATGTGGTATTTAAAATCCATTGAAAAAAAACAAAACAAGTAAAACCAACTAAACGGGTCACAGAAAGCAATGCACCCAGGAAGCAACAAATGTCAACAAATGTCTTTCTTTTCCCATGACCCAACTCTGCTATGTGCTGGTGTTGTTTTAAAAAAGCAAGCAGTCACATATGACATTCTCACCCACTTTAAAATAAGTATGTCCTTGAACTCAATCATGAACAAAACAAACACCGCTTGCAGTGAATGTTGGAACTTATTTTATGAACAGGCCAATATAGAAGTCAGTTATATTGCAATATTCAAACTTGTTCTAGATTTTGTTCAGGGAATTTGTTTTATCACACAAATGTTTCATTGCTAACATTAGTAATTACTACATTAGGGTGGTGAGCGTCTGCTTTAACTATGAATGTGTCTTGAGTTAGATAGGTACAGTATTGTCAAAATTGATATTTGTAATGTTATAAGGGTATAAAATACTATGAAAATCATCTTATGAATAACTAATAAATCCTCCAAATGTTGTGCGAATAGTTATTTATAGCTTAATATGTTTACAAGTGTGGGGATATTAATAACAGATAATGACCAACCTATTTATAAATGCCTTATAAATGCCTTATAAATGGTTTCATTCTACACATAATTAGATTAAAGTGTGGAGAATATTCTGTCTGTCAAAGTAGTCTGAAGAATATTTTAAGATCAGCTATGCATATTGGGCTCAGATCATCTATTCTGAAATACTTTATGAATAAATGTATGGGCCATTAACGCTATTTGTCAATTATTTTCTGATTTGGAAAGCACAAGAGGTGCCACTGACTAAATCAGGTGCCATTTTACATTATTTTACTGGCTGTCCTAAAGTGGACTTTGTTATGGAACACCTTCCAGTTACAGATTGATCTCGGATTCATTTTTAATGTGTTTTGATAACAGAATGTACATCAAATAAACCTGAATAACAGGAAGAACAGTAGACCTTGGCTTGTTTCTCTTATCTCGTTAACTATGATTATATAGTGGCCGAAGGTGCTCCAACTGCCGAAGCTGCTGCCTCCAGTCCATATATACATGCAGCTTGGGATCAAATCCCCTGCTCTTTTGGCAACAAACTCTCTATACAGCCTAATGAAGCATGAATAGTGCCATGAAATATACCTTGAAAAAAAGTGTTGTCCTGATGCATTCAACAAAATAATTAGTTTTGGGAAAATGAAGCTGCATGCAAGCGCAATCTTTCTGAGTACCGACCCGTTAAACAACCTTTTCTCATCTGACTGTGCAGCTTTTTTTTCACTCCCACTAAACTTTTGGGAGGATGTGATGGTCGTCATTTTATTTTCTTCAAAGGAATTACATTTATTAAGGGAGCATTTTCAAATGGAGGGAAAAAAGGACAGGGCATTTTTTTGAGACATAACTGTCTCTCCATTTCTTGCAGTCTCCTCCCCCTCTCAAAAACACTCAAACATTTTATTTTCCGGCTCTGGCCTTCTCCTTACTGCACCTCTCCTTAATTGTCTTTTACACTCTCTTTCCAATTCCCTTCATTATCCAAACTCAAGCATTCCTTCTTTAATGAAAGTAGGAAACACAAGCGGACCATCGTAAAATACGTCTTTCATACATTAGGATTTCATACAATTAAATACACTGACAAGAACATACAAGGACTGTTAAAATCTCAATAGCTTGTCAGACTGTTTTCACATCTGCATGCACAAGACTTGTCATTGATTTATGACTGCTTTAAATTGATGCTGCACACAGAAGTTGGAGAGAGAGAAGGAGATGAGACAGAGATGGGTTGAATGATAAATTACTACCACATGAAAATGTAATATGAACGTCAAAGCTGACCTTTAACAAGAAGTGGGGATTCATCCCTGGACCATATTAGGACCTGCACTGCATTATTAATTAGAGAATAATACTTTTTAGCGATCTTGTTGCCTAATAATGGAATGCAATAAATGTTTGAGTGGAAACTTAGAGGCATTTGATGATAACTTCCCTGCTTTGTTGATTGCAAACATTCCCCTAAACACTAGTGTGAAAGTTAAATAACATCTCACCTTACTTGCTTTATTTTTATCTTTTCAAAATTGTTCTTTATTCATACCTCAGGAAAAGTTAGATGTTAAATTTCTCTTTATCTGGCACAAAATGTACCTACAGAAAAGTAAATACTTAATTAAAGAGAATAACTTGTTCTCAATTTGCTGGGATTTGCTACACTGTTGGAACATCCTCTTCTGGAATAATGAACAAACTATAAAATAACGATATTATTATTTACAATTACAAAAAAACAGGACACAAATACAGAATGCGAAGAATGGCACTAAGAATCCCTTTCATTTTCATCATGAATCAGAGGTAAATGTCTTATTCCCTGAATTCTCTAAATCAGACAGAGGTGGGCCATTTGGTCATGATGACATCGCTTTCTGACAACCTTCTATCTGGGTACAGCCCAGTGTTATAGAAGCATTCAATTTGCAGTGGTCTCTTAATTTTAACCCTTCTGTTCTTCACTCAAAACCTTCCTTTTTGACCTTTTTGGAAAGGAAAGAAAAAGGTGCAGTGGTCTCTTAAATTTTCCCGGAGCTGTATAACCTGACAACAAAAAACTGAATTTAAGACCTTATTTTTGCCCATTTCAAACCATGCTATTTAAAAGGAACAAACAAAAAGGTGCCCAGAAAGCAATGTAGTCCGGGAAGCAGGGAGCTAACATCTTTACTTCATCCACATTCAGACCTGGCCATGTGCTTGCAATACAGCATCTATTTTACACAGAAGGGATCAACCATGCCTCAATACTGAATCATTAATTTCCACCTAACATGCAAGTAGTCACACCTGTTTCAATAGCTACCACATGTAGTTTAGTTCTGTGCAGTGTTCATTTAGGCACCTTTTTTTTTATTTAGTCTAGTCTTAGTCATTTTGACTAAAATGTCTTGGAAATCAAACCCAAATATTAAACCTAAATATTGATTGAAGCAAAACCGCAACCCTGACATTACAAATGCAAAGCTCTACCTATTGAGCTCACTGGGACTATGTGACTTGATTTCACAGGATAAGAGTGTGCCACCAGGAGCCCTAGCAGAGTCAGAAATAGCCCTTTAATGAGGGGTAGTATTAGTGTACACTAACAGCTTTATATCCATGGTACTACGTTTGTTTACAGATGACAGGCAAAAGATCAACTCAACCTCCTGTTAATTAGCTATCTAGAATAAAATAAATACCTTTTTGAAATGGCCATCAGAAGCATGTGACTGAAAAATATTGCATCTTTAACAACATCAGTTAAACAGCATAACTTTGTGTTTTCAGTGTTGGTGAATCATTTTTTTGAAATCTTTGTTTCCAAAACCAGATAGTGTGCTAAACATACAACTCCACAGTGGGTACAGAAGTCAAGTGTTGAAACATCTTGCAAAGCCATTCTGCTTCTAATAGGTTAACAAGGACATTTTGGCTAGTACACATGCATTTGAGGAGAATGCATTCCCCAGAAAACAATAACTATTGAGCTCAAAACCAGGCAGGTGTCATTAGACTGCAACAAGACAAGGCTGCTCTGTCTGACATCCACCCATCCACCCCAATTCTTATTGCTTTAAGCTGTATCCACAGGCACTGCTGTAATGCCGCAACCAGGATTTGAACATCTGGCCGCAATGACCCTGCTGTACCATGTATGACACTTTGTGGCACTATGGAATAACTTTCCCACAAAAATCACAGAATTACCTTGAAGAACAGTTTCCAGAGGTCACCTGCTCTGGGTAAGTGCTGACCTAATACATCTATTCAGAGAAAGCAATAAGGCCTTGAGTAGACACCAGTAGAACCAAAATATCTAATCGATTGGTAGTCCTAAATAAAATGAGATTGCATGTAGTAAATTTTAGAGCTGTAGTAGTATAAGTACTGTACTGACTTTAAAAAAACTGTAGTATCTTGTATAATTTCAACTTCTCATTCTACCTCTCAATAACTTAAAATATAAGCACAGACATAAATCCATGTTGCACTGTGGAGCCAAGGGGTTGGAGCCGAGGGAGACAGGATGGGAGAGGTGTCTGACTGGTACAGTATTCCGGCCACATGTCACTCATAATATTTGTTTGTGAGCTGTAGTCAGACACCCAAGCACTCGGTTTCCCTGTAATAAAACATCTCTGTTATTTATATTTCATAAGGTGCACTGTAGGAGTGGGCACTGCAAAAACCTGTCACCAACAGAGAACACGTGCTGTAGTGAAGTAGCAAAGGTATGTACAGTATGTAGAGTACACTGGAATGCCCCTGTATGCTGTCCGACAATATCAATTAATATTTACTAGGTGACACTTTCTATCAAGACAGCACATACCCACAAAATCATCTGAGTATGTGACGTATTTATTCAAATCAAAAATAACAATTATAACAACACTATTTCACATATTCTACCTCAATGTTCTTCCCTCCCATTAAATTAAATCCAGTTTATTGTTATGGCCTTGCCTTGTCTGAACACTTTCACAACAGGTGATATTTCCTTCAAGCATCAACCTGTACTCATTGTTATCACATTGCTGGATCGACCAAGTTTCTTGCTGGTACACAAAACATTTGAGGGGAACACATCTAACCCAGCTATGAATCACATGCACTCTTTGCAGGCACCCCATTTCGTAAGGAATCACTAGAGCATGATGTGACGAGGCAGCCCTCTGTCATCATTCCACCCGGTCATCATCCCACCCTGGGCAGCCAAATGGCGCCTCCCTATGCTGGATCCCCGGTGTTGTCAACCTGCCCCCAGGCACTGTTGTTATGCCGCAACCTGGATTTGAACATCTGGCCACAATGACCCTTCTGTACCATGTATGGCATATCTGAGAACCCTGCCGCAACCAGTGTTCTCACATGTGGCCAAAATGATGCTGTTGTACAGCTAGACAGTAATTTCAGTCACTGCCTGTTAAATATCATTTATGGATAACGCTCTTATCAATACATTACGGTAATAGTGTTGGTTGCTATATTTGAGGTATAACGTTCTCTTATACCTGAGTGTATGCAATGTATGCCAGTTAAGTTCACTTGTATGCAATGATAAGGACGGATGAATAGAGCCATGTACATGTATGGAATAAATAACTATATAGAAAAGACGCTTCGCTTATACTTTCACGTCAAGTTAAGCCTGCGGAAGTCAGATAACTTAACAGGTTATGGTCCCAGGGTTGAAGTTAAGCGAGCGTGAATAAGTTCGACGCGACGTATTACGCGGTAGTTAGCTAGCAGAAGAAGAAGCTAGGAAAATCGGCCCACCGAGCAACAGGAGTTCCAGCACCGCAGCTTTTATTCGACGGGTCTGAGGAGAAATATGACCTTTGGGAAACGCGGTTCCTAGGCTGCCTACACATTCTGAAGTTAAAGGACACTATCTTTAGAGAGCCCACCGATGCAAACGAAGATCAGCTAGCTGAAGACAGACGGAAAAATGCTGACTGCTATACCGAGCTAGTAAGGCTAATAGACGATAAGAGCCTATCGCTAATTAGACATGAAGCTGCTGATGATGGCAGGAAAGCCCTGCGTATACTTAAAGAACATTATTCGGGAAAAAGCAAGCCGCGGATTATAAATATGTACACTTCATTGACAAAGTTGCGCATGGCAGACAACGAGACGGTTGCAGACTATTTAATAAGAGCAGAGAACATAATTACAGCATTAAGAGATGCAGGAGAGACCATGAGTGACGGGCTAATCATAGCCATGACGCTAAGCGGGCTGCCAGAGTCGTTCAAACCGCTAGCCGTCCATGTAACGCAAAATGAAGTTAACGTTACGTTTGCAGACTTCAAAAGAAGATTACGGGTCTATGAAGAATCAGAGAAAATAAAAATGATAGAACCGACTACAGATAATGTGATGAAGACCCATACAAGACAGTGCGGAGGCCACAGCAAGCCACATGGTAACAGAAAAGAAGAAGATGCCAACATTACTTGCTACACGTGTGGAATAAAAGGACACAGGGCGAGAAAGTGTTTCAGAAAAGTGTGGTGCAATTACTGTAAGAACAACACGCATGCAGAATCACTATGTAAGAAAAGGGGGGGACAAGATGCCGTCAGAAAAGTTGCTGAGGAACAAGATGGCGACCGAGACCACCTCTTCAAGGCCAAGTATGTCAAAAGTGGAAGACCACCAGATAACGTGAAAATGAAAGGCATCATGGTGGACGCAGGGGAAACGTCCCACATTGTGAACGACATCAACAATTTTGAGAACTTCGACAGCTCGTTCCAGCCAGAGACCCACTCAGTGGAATTAGCTGATGGAAGCAAGTGCAGTGGAATGGCACATTATGAAGATGTGAAAATGTTGCAAGGTGTTGTGAAGGGCATGGAAATTAAAGGAGGTGTAGTTGGGTTGAATCGAATATGTGAGGTGTGTACACAAGGAAAGTTCACTCAGACAAGAAATAAGGAGCTAGCTAGGAAGGCAAAGAAGCCTCTAGAACTAGTCCACACTGATTTAGCCGGTCCCATGCCAATACCGAGCATGGAAGGACACAGATATGCGCAGTCATTTACAGATGACTACTCTGGTACTATGTTTGTATACTTTCTTAAGTCCAAGAGTGATACAGTGCAGGCTACAGAAAGATTCTTAGCAGATATAGCACCTTATGGAGAAATTAAGTGTATCCGTTCAGATAACGGCACTGAGTTTACAAGTCGGGATTTCCAGACACTGTTAACAAAAAATAGGAGTAGACATGAAACATCTGCGCCTTATTCACCCCACCAAAATGGCACAGCGGAGAGAGGTTGGAGAACACTCTATGATATGAGCAGATGCCTACTGATAGAGAGCGGGTTATCAGATAAGCTATGGAACTATGCTATGCAGATCTCAGCTTATGTGAGGAATAGGTGCTACAGCAGACGCACAAAGAAAACGCCATACGAGCTTTTCACAGGCAAGGTACCAAACATATCCAAATTACAAAAATTTGGATCAGTGTGTTTTGCTTACAAGCAAGAGAAAGGCAAATTGGATTCTAGATGTGAGCAAGGTGTTTTTATTGGCTATGACGAGAACAGCCCAGCCAATCTAGTTTATTATCCAGACACAGAAAGGGTCCAAAAACACAGGCTGGTAAAATTCACCACTAAAACATCCAAAGAAAGGGAAACACAAACATCTGAGTCACACATAGAATACGAGGATGTACATCCTAGGGTTGACAACAGTAAAGAGAATGTTGTTGATAAAAATGTGGAAAATGTACCAGGTCAGGGTGTTCAAAGTGATGCTACTGAGACTTTACCTGAAAAGACAGAGTACACACAGCCAGGTGAAGCCACAGAGACTGTGATCAGAAGAAACCCACAGAGAACTAAAAAGAGGCCAGCTCATCTACAGGATTTTGAGACAGAGGATACGAAGGACAAACTGCACATAGGCATGGACTCTTGTTACAGAGCAGTGTGTGATATTCCTCAAACTTACCAGGACGCCATTGCATCAACCAAAGCAATGCAGGGGAGGAATGCCATGAAAGAGGAAATGCGATCTCTGGAGGTGAATGAGACCTTCACCCTTACTCAGTTGCCACCAGGCAAACAGACAGTGGGGAGCAGATGGGTTTATGCACTTAAGACAGAAATGGATGGATCTGACAAATACAAGGCGAGATTCGTACCAAAAGGCTACAGACAGAAACCAGGCACTGATTATGAGGAGACTTTCTCACCCACAGCTGATATGACAAATGTGAGAGTAGTCATGCAAAAGGCAGTGCAGGATAACCTAGTCTTACACCAGATGGACGTTAAAACTGCTTATTTGCATGCTCCAATAGACTGTGAGATTTACATGGAGCAACCTGAGGGTTATGAGAAAAAGTCAAACACAGGTGAAAAACTAGTGTGCACGTTACACAAATCTCTCTATGGTCTAAAACAATCAGGGAGAAATTGGAATACTATGTTGCATACATGCTTAATTGAGAATGATTTTGTACAGAACCCAGCTGATACCTGTGTGTATACAAGAGAAAAGCATAACGAAAAAGTAATCATAATAATATGGGTTGATGATCTGATCATAGCAGCTAATAATGAGAGTGCTATGAAGAAATTGAAGAAGATGCTTACTGAAAGGTTCAAAATGAAAGACATGGGAAAGCATTTCTTGGGGATAGATTTTGAACAAGCAGATGGTGTAGTCAAAATGTCTCAGGAGAGATATGTGAGAAAAATTCTAGATCGATTTGAAATGCAGGATTGCAGGTCTAGAGAAACTCCATGTGAACCAAAACTTGAATACACAGAAGATACTGAAAAAATGAATGAGCCAAGAAAGTACAGGGAGGCAGTAGGAAGTTTAATTTACTTGTCCACATGTACCCGACCAGACATACATTTTGTGGTCAGTAAACTCTCCCAGCACTTTGCTGAACCAACAGTAGAACACTGGAACACAGGAAAACGTGTTCAGGTACCTCAAAGTTACAACAGAACAGGGGTTATTCTTCAGGAGAAATGACACAGAAAAACTAGGTCTAAGGGTCTACAGCGATGCTGACTGGGCATCAGATGCAGCGGATAGACAAAGTACATCAGGGTATTGTGCCAGTCTAAATAAAGGAAGCTCTTTGATATCCTGGAAAACAAGAAAACAACCGACAGTAGCACTGTCAACTTGTGAGGCTGAGTACATGTCCTTAGCATCAACCATACAGGAATGCATTTACTTAAAACAACTGCTCAGGGGTATAGACACATACCAATACGCACAAACAAAGGTGTATGAAGACAACCAAGGTGCCATAGCACTAGCCAAAAACCCAGTTCACAGACAGCGATGCAAACACATTGATATCAAATATCACTTTATTAGGGAAAATATGAAAAATGGAAAGTTTATTTTGGAATATTGCCCTACCGAGAAAATGATTGCTGATGTTCTGACAAAGCCAGCTACTAAGCTGAAGTTGAAAAGATTTGCACGAGATATGTTTGGCACTTAGGGGTGCAAAAAGTGTTTATTGCTTTAAGATAATGAGGAAGCCTCATTCTGTTATTTTCTTTTCATGTAACCCAAGGGGATAAGAGCGAGTGGGGGTGTTAAATATCATTTATGGATAACGCTGTTATCAATACATTACGGTAACAGTGTTGGTTGCTATATTTGAGGTATTACGTTCTCTTATACCTGAGTGTATGCAATGTATGCCATTTAAGTTCACTTGTATGCACTGATAAGGACGGATGAACAGAGCCGTGTACATGTATGGAATAAATAACTATATAGAAAAGACGCTTTGCTTATACTTTCACGTCAAGTTAAGCC
Source organism: Esox masquinongy (assembly GCA_016801175.1). Lineage (NCBI taxonomy): Eukaryota > Metazoa > Chordata > Actinopteri > Esociformes > Esocidae > Esox > Esox masquinongy. The sequence continues at coordinate 17,617 of JACXGI010005192.1, read as the reverse complement.
TGCGCAAGTCAGATAACTTAACACTGCCCCTCTGGGCTTTCATTTTTGCTCTAATTTTTGCTTTTCCTTTCCCACTAAATTAATATGCCAGATTAATAAACTGTGCATCGGGCTGATCAGTCTTATACTAATATATTACCTGCCTTAGATTCACAGATAATACCCACAAGATTGTAAGTCCAAGACTAGAATATATTCACACACACAGTCGTTGAAAAAATCCTTTCAAACGTTTCAGTCATCACAAAACGATAAGACAGAAAGGAAGCAAAGACCTGCCTCCACAATTCCAGCACCATATTAAGAAAAATCATTCACCATATTAAGAAAAACAATCAGCAGTGTCAGCTGAAGATGGCAAAACCAAAAAACCAATACCCCTATTACCTTTATAGGTCTCTGTTAACTACATAAAATGTTGTGTGGTAGGCTTCTGTACTTTAGTTTGTGGTGCGCAAATAAAAAACATGTTGAACTCCTGGTGGAAGGCCAATGCCATTCTCCTATTCATTGCCAACTTGCTAGAACGGCTTGACGTCATAAAAAAGATAGTAAACACATTGTTTTTGTTTTCCTAGCTACTGGATAGATTTAGCAAAATGTTACCTAGCTAAACAATATTGCTGATCTAACTTCATGAATGTGAACTCTCATCTTCTCAGGCCCATGACACACTAGAATATCATTTAATCACTGGCTATTACAGAAAATGAGCTAAAACCACAAATCCAAAGCCTTCATGGCTATTTAAGGAAAGGGCAGCTTTTACCTAGCTAAGCCGACAAAAGAACATACTAACTGTGGAATTATATTTCATTTGTGTCAGTGACATTTTGATATTGATGAGATTTGATTGGTGCAAAGCCAGTGTGCTCAACTGAGCCATAACTTTGAAACAATGGAGTGATTGGTACTTGATTAGGGAAAGATGCTGTGGAAGATGATTTGTTGTAGACTAAGTAGATTAAGCAAATGTCTATCCACCAGAAACAATCTTATTGGACAATGAAGACCAGTTCAATCATATATTAACCCATGCTATTTACCTGGGAAACAGCACTGACATTAATCCTTACAGTCCTAGAACTAACTTAATGCACAAAACTGACCATGCTATCATGCGATATCTAGCTGGGACACACTGTCTTTTGGTTCTAGTGAGCATATCACACCACACAATCCTTAGTCCATACGTGATTGTCTTCCTCTACTTGTATAGTGGGTGAATTTTGGCTGGATCACACTGAGTTGCTGAAAAAAAAATGTGTTCAAGCTGTCCCCTAGAAAGTATGTTGTCAACTGAATGGAGTCACCGTCTGTGTCGTGGGATTGTTCACGTATTGTTGTAGCTCACCACTTGTCTCATACAGCAGTACTCAGTTAAGAAAAGAATCATTGGCAGGAACATTTGGAATTTTTGGCAGGATAGAGGGTCAGAGTCTTTGACAGAGTTTTATGCAGATTACTGTTGTCCACATGTACGGTGTGAATTGTAAGCCATTATGAAGTGCCATGTGTTCAGGTAGTCCCATGTGCTTATGAATAGCCATTGTCACCAAACAAAGAAAAAAACAAAGACTGCAATGATTTAATAAGTTCTAAAAGTGTGATTAATTTGAATTAAATTAATTTTGTTCTTTTAAAGTCTTTGTATTTTTTTGTCTTTGTTTGGTGACAATGGCTACGCATAAGCACATGGGACGACCTTTGCAAAGAAACAGGGCCACTGATTTTGGTTGCCTTAATCAGGTTATGAGTGAGGTACGTAGTGTAGTATCTGTTCCATTGGTGGCTGTCTCTGCTAAATACCCGACACTGAGCAAGCAACACCAAGAAACAGAGACCAAAATGACTATTATCAATGAAAAGTAAATGTAATAGAACTGCAGGCCAGTTAGACAAAATTAAAATGTAAAATATTCAAGGTGTTGCAGCTTAGAGAGCAACATTTCATCATTGATCACTAATTGTTAGTTGGCTTAGAGGCATGTCTAATTACTTACATCATTTTTTCATTCAACTGATGTCATTACAAATGATAAGGGTGATGGTTGTTGAAGCAGTTTAGTTTCATTATTCATTATTGCTTGAAGATTTCGTAATATGCCAAGTATGTAATGAACTCTAGTGTGATATGCTCACTAGAATCCAAAAGACAGTGTGTCCCAGCTGGATATCATATGATAGCATGGCCCGTTTTGTGTATTCAGCAAATTGTCTCAAATTTCTTCAGATACTATTTTAATCTTAGATTCAGTGATAACATGAGAGCACAGAGTTTACATTTGCATGAGGTTTCTCATTAGCCCACGCCATGATGGTAAGAAATCTTCCTTTGGTTTTTTTAAAAAAATTTTTTTATAAAAACTTGCTAATCTAATCTGTCTGACTTCTTGTGGAATACCCATCATGTCTCTACGTTTTCATCAACATGTAAGGCCCTAGTTATGTGGGACCTTCCCCAACTATACATCCACGGTTGAGTTTGCATACACCAAACCGTATCACATGTCACTAGAGCAATATCACAAGGCAGTACCTTCTGACTAGCTACCCATCCCCTCTGGGCAGGACTGGGCTGTTATGCCACCGTGCTATGCTGGTACATCTCGACCAGGACGCAAATGCTTGGCAGCTCTGAGGTGTTTGTACTGCGAAGCTGCAACTTAGACAACTGCACCAACTGTGGGCCATTATATTATACATTTAGTCACGTCTTCTGTTGGCGCTGCTGTGTGCGTTCCTCAGGATCAGGTGATAGTGAATGAGAGTCACCGCCTTAAAAAAATGATCATTTTTCAGACTAACTATTTTGAGTACACAAGTGTGTTGAGACCACAAAATCAAAATGTAAATGTTAGTTATAGATTCGTTTTGGGGAATACCTGCTGTGAATTTATAAACAGGATAACTCAGAGCTGTTATCTTGTCAAAGGGAGAGTGCACAAAGTACTAAATGCAGGGGTGCCAGTTATTGTGAAATATTTTTGAATAAAATAATTATTGTAATTGTTACTATTTTTAAATCAGTTGCTATTTTGAAGGTTTCATCAAGCTGATGAACAACAACTATTTTACAGCCCAAATTCTTAATATTTACTTGATAAAGTGTCACAAATTATCAATGTGGACATGTAAGACAGGACAAGTTATGCTACCCCTAAAATAAATAGCATATCTACCATGTTTTCTACCTTAATTAAGACCTTTGTGTTTGCCTATAAGTTATTGGTTTTCTGTAAAAGCTTACACGTTTACCTCAAAAAGCAGCAATCATGTGTCTTGTGTGTCCTTCTGTGTTATATGTTCATTTCTTGGAATCAGGTAGTGATACTTTGAAGCAACTCAAGCAATTATTTTGAGTCCTTAAACATTTACAAGACTAAATTTGAACAATAACACAGCTAGTCCTCTCCTCTTCCCTTACAGAATGAAACTGGAATAGTATGAGCTAGTCCATTTAGGGTGATTTAGGGTGGGATGGAATAGTAAAGTGATTGTGTAAAGCATGTATGAAGAGACAACACGTCAATGCAATCTATTGAGCGGACTGGCAAGAAATTTTAAATGGGTAATAACTCAGGCACTCTGAAAATGTTTAAAGATATATATTTGAAACATTAACTTAAAACATTAACTGCAGATGTCTTCTAGTCACTGACACTTGTATTCATGCTAGTTGTTAAGAAATCCTATATATTGCCCCTTTAAAACCATGAGTATTTTGAGGCCATGAACTACTTATTTTGAGGCCACAAATAAGTATTTTGAGCCAAATTACTATTTTGAGGCCACAAATAAGGATGTGTGGTTACCACAACATTGATTTCCTCATTGTCACCTCTGGGGTGCCATAAATAGTAGTTACGAAAAAATGTAATTGTTTTTGCTTTCTTTTCTCTTATGAGCACCAGATATACAGCTCTGGAAAAAAATTAAGAGACCACTGCACCTTTTTCTTTCCTTTCCAAAAAAGTTGAAAAGGAAAGATTTGAGTGAGGAACAGAAGGGTTAAAATTAAGAGACCATCTTTGTATCTTTGTTCCGAGCTGTATCTTTGTTCCATTTTTGGTAGTTTAAGTTATTTAGCAGCTTAGATTTTTGTAAATCACTTGTGTAAATCACTTATCAATACCAAAATAATCTGATTTCTATTCTAAATATGCAGCAACTCAACAAAAAATGGGTTGAGGCGAGCTGCTTTAATTGCTTACTGCGTAGCTGATTAAAAAGAAAAATCATAGATTTTTTTAATGTTCCTTTCTAACTTATTTTGGCTCTAATAATGCTTTCTAGCTGAGTTTGTACAGCATAGTGCTTGAAATGCCAATGTTCTGGGTCAGCTCTCACTGTGAACCATAATTAGAAAGTATGAAAATGTATGCATTCAATTGTGTAAGCTGCTCTGGAGAATCTGCTACGTTATATAAATGTAAATTTCCATTGTGGAGGGTTTGGATGAAAAACAGTAAACAAAAAAGTTAATTTCCTATTTCTCAAACAAATACTTTTTAAGTCTGCAAGACGTTTTCTTTAAGAATAACATTTCTCAATGTCAAGTTGCAAAGAGTTTGGAGATTGTTTATGGTGCATAATATCATAAAAAGATCCAGAGAATCCGGAGATATCTCGGTACGCAAGGGAAAAATCTCTGTCACAAGAATTTCATTGTTCAAAATGACATTATTTAGTACACTTGACAATAAAAGACTTTGACGAGGCCGGAAACCAATACTGGATGGCGGTGATCTTCGGGCGCTCAGGCGGCAGTGCATTAAAGACACGATTCTGTAGTGGAAATGACTGCATGGGCTCAGGAACACTTCCAAAAAAACACTGTCTGTGAACACAGTCGCTGCATCCACAAAAGCAAGTTAAAAAACTCTTCCATGCTAAGGAACCATATTTAATCAAAATCCAGAACCGGCACTGCCTTCTCTGGGCCCGAGCTCCTTTAAGATGGACTGAGGCGAAGTGGAAAACAGTCCTGTGGTCAGACAAATCAAAATTTCCTCTGGAAATCCTCTGGACTAAAGAGGAGAGGGACCGTCTGGTTTCTTATCAGTACACAGTTCAAAACCAGCATCTGTGATTGTATGGGGGTGTATTAGTACATGTGGCATCTGTGAAAGCACCATTGATGCTGGACAATATTTACGGGGGAGCATATGCTGCCATCCAGACATCATCTTCAGGAAAGGCCTTGCTTATTTCAGAAAGACAATGCCAAACCACATTCTGCATGTATTACAACAGCATGGCTCTGTAGTAAAAGAGTCTGGGTGCTAAACTGGCATGCCTGCAGTCCAGACCTGTCACCCATTGAAAACATTTGGCACATTGTGAAATGAAAAATATGACAAAGACCCCAAACTGTTGTCTAAAACATACATACATACATACATACACACTTAATTCAGCATTAATTGTCCCTCTCCTCTACAGCCCGGAGGATGCAGCGTCCATGATTCCCAAAAATAATTTCAAATTTTAATTTGTCAGACCACAGGAGAGCTTTATACTTCCTTTCAGTCCATCTTAAATGAGCTTGGGCCCAGAGAACGCGGCAGTGTTTCTGGACTATGGCGGATTAGGATGTTATGTCAGAGTTGTAGTCTTTTGGAAAGAGGAAGAATGTTTACACTAGGTACATTTATCAATATTTTTCCTGATAGGACCATTGCTGAAAGACATTTGATGGCTCTGTCAATCAAGGACAACTGAGAATAAATATGAAACTGACCTTTATTGTGATCGTTACAATATGGAGTCGTAGGGAAATAAAACATTGCATGTGAATTTCAGATCTCACGCACCCCTCAATCCACACTGTGACATAAAACTGCAGGGTTTAAGTTGCGCAAAAAACAAACCTCACTCCTTCTGGCCAAATGTGTGAAGGAAATCTCACTGCCCTAGAAATCTCTCAGACATGAAACACACCACCTAAGGACCCTCCAGGGTGATGTGCTCATTTAAGAACAGCTATTTTGATAGACTATCACTCGGTAAACATTGCCTACTCTGCCTGCATGTCACTGATGTTGCAAGGAATGTGTATGCAGAACCATCCGTGCTGCTTTGTGTTCTTACAAGTCTGTGTATAGAATATACATAACTACCCTAAATATTAAGGATCTGTATAGTGTGCCTATTTCTCAGTAGCAAAATTCCATTTTAACAAGCAACATATGTGTTTTGTTTAATTTAAACTCCAAATGTTTAAAAATAACATATAGAGACAAGTCTTTACTGTCTCAGTTAGGTATGTGCAGTACTTACTTTCAGGGGCGGACTGGGACATAAATTCAGCACTGGCTGTCATGGTCGTGGAGGCAGGACACAGACAGAGAGTCAAATTAAACATCCTTTTAATGTTCTTCTTCTCAAAACAAACAGAAAACAACAAAAGGCACAGCACAACCAAGGCAAACAAGCACAACCAAGGCAAACTAAGCTGCCTCTGATTAGGGAGAACAGAAAACAGAAGCGCAGAGATGTCTAGAGGCATCCCCATGGTCAGGCCCTGGCCGTGGCCCCCGGGCGCATAGAGATGCCTAGAGGCACACCAGCCAGGACCTGACACTGGCACCTCACCCATGCCAGGTCACATATCACAAGTGCCAGTGCTCCCAATGAACTGCTTGGCATTTTATCAATCAGGTGTGTTTTCCTAACAGAAAACAATGTAGCCAAAGTATGTATTCTATTTTATTTATGATGTACTTTAATCATTAAAAATGATTGAAAATGTTATATGGTACAACAAAGCTAACCAGATGACTAAGTTTTTTCATGTTTGTTTTTTTGGCAGCCCCTTTTCTTTCTGAGCAGGCCCATCTGGTTTGTTCCCCACTGGCTAGCCAAACACCTAATCTAGATCATTATAACAACATAAAAATTGTGCACATAATAAAAATAAACAAACTCCTATGGACTGGATTGTTTTGACAGGACTAGTTGGCCTGTCAAAACAATTAATTATTATGACTATAATATATAATATACAAATTACTACTGTGCTTAGATCTGCCATTTTTACATTTTCACCATAAAATAAACTGTAAATAAGGTTGTTATGATCCAAGAATCATAATCATCTTGCCAGTCCCTGGCTGATAATACTAACGCAGTATCCTTTGTCTGAATTCCAAATGGCACCCTGCTGCTGGCTATTTATAGTGCACTACTTTTGACCAAGTCTTGATCTAAAATAGTAGGGAATTGTGTGCTATTTGGAACACACACTTTCTGAGTAAAAGCTACAAATGTTGCTGCCGGGGAGCTTTGAAGTGTGAGATCTCTTACCGCAGAATCGTTGGAAGTTTTTCTTCTGTTGTGTTGTCCTCATTAGTGAGCTGCCAAAGCTTACAGGCAGACCAAACTCTTCCCAAAACAAGGTGATCACAACTTGCTCTGAGAGAGAGTGAATGTTTGTGTGTGTGCGTTTGTGTGCGTGCGTGCGTGTTTGCGCATGTCTTACACTGTAGAGAAGTTACCCAACTTGTCAGCTAAACACAATTTTAGTTCCAAACTTATAGATAATTATTGAACAGAGTAAAAAGCTATTACCACCGAGTAAAAAAGCTGCATTTTAATGTTGTCCCTTCACTTCCTGTAACAAAAATCACTGCACTGCTTACAAAACAAGTTGTAAAAAGCTTTTTTTACACAGGTCTTCCCCTCCTGTCTGAGTAAAGATATGCAGGGCACAGAGAACATATTTTGCAGGAATATTAAGTATTCATGTGTTCCAGTAGAGTTCTAAAGCAGATCCTACCTCTGCAGGTTCCACGGCACAGACTACGCTTCTGTCATTCTGTCTCTTCCATAAAGCTCATAGGAATTCTCAGCCCGTGGACTCCAAAGGCATCTATGTAGTCCAGTACATAATGATAAGACCCACTGAGCCTGCTCAGGTGGGATGTGGTGATGTCACAGAGTTGATCTGATTGTGATAGACCAGGGGTAGGCAGCCTTTTTCATGTTGAGTGACTGTTTTCTATTGCAGTCTGCTTTGTTATTTGAACCATTGTTTTGTCTGTAATTGTTTAATGCACCGGTTATTTTGATGCAGACAATAGGCAAATTTTCAGTCTGCCTCAAGTCACTGTTATAGTGGCTTTAAAAGAACTACCTGCATTTTGTTTCGTAAAGATACTTGATGTTTTTATTTTTGGACAATATTCTTTAATCATTTGGATTTATTGAAATCTTGCAAAAAAAATGATAGACTTGGAATGTTAATGTCACATCCACACTCTGATCAAGAGCCACACTAAACACAGGTACATTTTTTAACACCACAGTTTGTTTGAGACAGTTTGTTTGCACAGTTTAGTTTTGAATTTAGTGGGGAGTTTTGAATTTTACAGGGATGGAAGAGGCAGGTTGAGTGGAACCAATGTCTGCAACATCAAAAAAGATCACCCCAATCAAGGTTGATATGTCATGGGAACTCCAACCTTTAAGTGATAACCAATACAATTAAAAAAAAAAATCTCCAGTTCTCCAACTGGTGAAAATAATTAGAAATAAAATAAATACACAAAAAATAGTTTTAAAGAACAGACTTGAGAAGCTAAGCAATTTCACAACCCTGTTTCCAAAAAAGTTGGGACACTGCATGAAATGCAAATTACAGAATGCAATGATGAATGATGAACGCATTTCTCCCTATAGACCCATGACTGTTCAGCTAAGGAAGGGGCTTGGCTTTAGACCACCCTATAAGCCAGTCAGTGCTGGACATAGAGCAATGTTTCCATTATTTCTTTTACCTCGAGGATGTTTAGGAGTTCATCAGTAGTCAAAACAAAAAACAAACAAACATATAAACTAACTTGCGTAAGCATTGCCTGTGAATATTACAAAAACAAAAATGGCTTCTGATTGTTACAAGAAATCCTTGCATGCAAACCTTTTTAATACTGAAACATTATGTTTCTTTTCATTGTAGAAGAAGAGCAGGCCACTGGCAAATTTTATACAATATAATTTTACACAAATGGCCAGTAGGTGTCACAAAATACATCAGCTTTAAAGATATGGTTTAACAATTACAATGGACAAACCTGGAACTAAACGAAAGTATTGGGACAATTCTATGACAGGTGCATTTAGTTAGGTGTATTCTGTCACATAATATGTGCAAGCATTAAAGAGCTGTCAATACCTACTTTTAGATCGAGGCTTTGCATTTGCCTTTGCAGTGTCTGTCATTGCAAGGACCAAAGATTGGTCAATGAAACACAAGGATGGCATCATGAGGCTGAACAATTTGAATAGGCATTATCATAGTCTTAACAAAAACAACAGTTTGGAACATCTTCTAAAAGAAGGATAGCACTGATGAACTTTGCAAGTGCAAACCCTTGAAAATACCTCAACGGAGAATGCTCACTATAATCAGAAACCCTCTCCAAGAGGTGGGGTTTGGATATGTAAGCCTCAAACACAAATCTGAATTGCAAAATTCTGTATTTAGAATGCAAGACATTAGTGTTCATGAGTTTAGTTGGTTTAAAACATTTATTTTTTTTGTTGTTTGTACATATTGTTGCCCTTGTAACGTGTCTTTCTTATTTTTTTAAAATTTTTATTCATCCTATATTTAGCTGTAAATGTTAAGTTGAGATCTCTTCATAAAGGGTGTCCCAGCCAAGAAAGGAGCATTCATTATAAAATACCATAAAATATCACAGAAAAACGCAATGATAGTTAGAGACGTGATGATACAAGTCTAGGAGAGTCTATAACAGTTTCAAAATCTCCAACAATCCTCAACCTGTGAATTCCAAAAGGAACCTTGGTTTAATCCAGTAAAAGTGTAAGGGATCTAAATCACCAAATATAATTTTATGTTCTCTGTTATGAAAAAAAAAACAAAAAACATTAACATTGTACAATACTGTGAAATAAAAACGCCTAAGACCAAAATTAAACCTAAACTGGTTCATTATATGATTATTATCCATTAATTAATAAATTAATTAGGCTTACAGCACCATTTGCTTTCTAAGGCCTATAACAAAGTAATTCTACATTATTTTACTATGTAGCTCATTGTAATGCATTTTGATGTGTTTAAATTAAATGAAGGTCAGCATAAAACAGTTAGTAAATAACTGGCTAATGAGCTACCTGTAAATGTATTTACACCAAACAAGTGGAAGTTGACTTGTTTTAATTAGGTGCTGTGATTGGCTTGCACCACAATTGAATCAGTTGTCAGTGTTGAAGCCTTATCTTTCTGCGCAAACATTATAGTCAGTTGTCGGTCAGATCACGAATCTGGAGCAGGTAAATCGGTTAAAAATGTTCTATATTTTTTTTGCGGTGAACAGGTCAAATAATTAAACTGAAATTAAATCAACACAAGGCACTATGTAAACCGAATCATCACTCTCAGTCAGTAGAGTTGTTAAAGAATAATGTAGGGTTTGCTAACTGGAAATTGGTGAGAGAAAGGGAATGAGAAGGGGAGAGATTCTACTCCCCGCGCTCACTTTGTACCGCTCAGCTTCCCTACTTTCTCACTCCTTTTCCCCCCTCCCCTTTCAGGAGAGCCTGACTCACTCCCAGGTACTCTTACAGTTGCGCGCCGACCGATCTTTTCCATCTCTAAACTGATTGTTCGATTTTTGATGGAACAGACGAAGGAGAATTGTGCAATAAAGGAGCAGCATTCATCTGTTGAGTTGCAACAACGCAGCATTTTTGGACGGAGGAGCTAGACCAGCCAAGAAAAAAAGAGGGAGGGAGATTTCGTTTCAGGTGACTGAGTCGCGACAGATGTACACGGCATGTGTGGACATGCGAACTGTTTCCCGAAGCGCCTGACACCGAATTAGCTCCAGTCAATAGGTGGATTATTTTACAGAGTGAGCACAAGTAACTTATCAATCCCTCTTATTATTTGTACTTGGCGGATTGTCTCAAGAATCATGAATATGTCTCCCCCAGACCGGAGGAAAAACATACGAGAGTTGGCTTTGGAGATTGGCATTCGAGTTCTGCTCTTTGGAGTTTTTGTGTAAGTACACCAGCCATTTTCTAGAGGGCACTATAAGAGTGCGATATTATTACGGACACTGTTGGTAAGTTAGTTAGGATATGTTACCGGGCACACCTCATTCAACTTGTCAACTAACAATCAAGCCCCTGAATTAAATGTGTTTTAGGTTGGTCTGATTCTACTGCGTGGAGTGCCTGATGAGAGGTTTGAGAAAAATTGATATTGTTTTGTGACGAAAACTCTGAATTTGATAAAAACGTCTTTATCCTTAATAGGTACATTTTCTAATGAGTAGTCTGATTCTTCCAACCACTGCTTTACTTCCCGAGCCTTTGAAATTGCTGAGTATAAACGAGATCATTTATGATCTATCAGTTTTTGGATTTATGACACAGTAAACAAGGACGACAATTCATGGTCATTTAGCTGCTACACAACAGGCTAGACTAACAAGGCTTCTCATCTACACAATGCACATTTAGCTTCTACACAACCAGCTAGACTAAGACGGCTTGTCATCTACACAATGTACAAACATTTCCTCAACTGCTCAATGACCAGTTCTGATCACACACATTTCTTAAGCAATTGCTGACAGTTCACATTGTAAATTAGTAGACTGTGATTTAGAACATGTAGAACTTAAAATATCATAGCTGTCACTTCATTAATACTATAAATAATTATTTGGGTGAACGAGCGATTGCGTTACGGAGGCGACATCCCATTGCGCTTGAGCGTATGTAATGATGCTGAAAGGACAGCTCCGTCCTCACTCATGTTTCAGCACTGAGAGCCTGTTTCCAGTGCCCTCACAACATTGATTTCTCTACATTGTGTCCTGCAAGAGACTGTTAACAGGTTGCTTTAGGTTTGTTAATTAGTTGCATTGGTTTTCATCATGTTGTAACAACAGAGACTGGCTTTGTGTATGTTTGTGTGAGCAAGTCAGTGACTGAGAGATCTAGGTCTAACAAGTCCTCACAAAGATAATAAAACCTGACCAATTGGTCCCCACAAGGGATTATAGACGATCCCTACTTGGGAAAAATGCTATTTCCGTTTATGATAAAACTTACCATTTGGCTTAATGTTAGAATTTGGGTTAGTATTAGGTTTAAGCATTACAGGGTTAAGTTGAGGGTTGGGGTTAGGTTTAGGGGATAGGGAACTTGGGTTTTTGGTTTCCTGGTCCCACTGAAACAGTGATTCCCTAACTTTTTCAGTTACTGTAACACCAACAGAATTTTGCTCTGCTCTAAGTAACTCTGAAGTACCCCCTCATGTTAATTTTACTGTTAAGCCTATGGTATCATTAGTATTCTCATGTACCCCCTGTTGATAGGCCAAGTACCCCCAGGGGTCCTAGTACCCCTGGTTGGGAACCACTGCACTAAAAATATAGAAGAGCAATTGTTTGTGTGTCTGTATGCGTGAGAGAGTCCTGTTCTTTGTGCAGATGTAGGGACTGACAAAGATCCTCATGCATTCAGTGGTCTTTACTTGTCTGACACACTTAGAAGACAGTGATTGACTTGACTTAGCAGATGGATAAACTATTGTATTTCCAGGGGAGGTAACCGCAAGTAGCACTTTGAGGTAAATTAATTGAGTCCTTTTGATAATGAAAAAAAATAAAATAAGGAGAAAATGCAATGTTAAAAGAAGTACTATAATGTACTTGTCAACTGGACCTACTGAAAAAAATTGCTCCACATCTCATCTAGTTGATGATTTTCTGCTCCAAACTATTCCAGACGCATCAGTTATCATTCTGACTCACCTGGCAGTGACCGTCTGTCTTTCAGGCAAAAATTAAATGAGCTGATCTCAGGTCTGAAAAGTATAGCCTAAACGCTACATTTGTCGCTCTGTCCTATCATTAATCTATGTCCTCTGGGGCAGCTTGCATCGCTCCATGACTATGTCTCAAATGGCACCTCGTTCTCTGTTTATGCACAACTTTTGACTAACAGTGTGGTCAAAACTATGGGACTATGTATGTGTGCTGTCATCCTGAACACTTGGTCAACATGTCCAAATATAAAAGCCCCATCTACCAGATTCTAGAGTGCCTGGGGCTAAATGAGCAACATTCGGTGGAGGAGAAAAAATTAAATAACTGGGTAATGGAGTTAGGCAGGCTATTGCAATTTCTGCTCAGGTTTTTCTGAAGAATGACAGCAGAAGTCGATGCCTGTTAGTTGAGTATTCAAGGTTGCGGGTAGAGAGCATCTGTGAGATGCACATCTGCAACTACTTATAACTTGTAGGCTGTGCTGTTGCGTGTCTGTGCATTTAATTATTTGTGTCAAACAGACTGAATTTATTTTGGTGAAATTATCAATCGGCTATTGTTCCCAGTCAACATGGTCAAACAGCTACATTCATTTTAATTGTGTAACCGCTGTGGTTGTAGTCCAAAATTGTATCATTCTAATAAATCACATTTTACAAGCCAATCCCTCTAAGTATGAAAGTACCAGAGACCCATTTCTTCTTTGTTGGAAAAATAAGTATTTCTCTGAGTACATTATATTGAAAGCATCTCGCATTCGAGAAATCAGTAAAATTACATTCACAAACCAGTGATGGAATGCTAAGGGAAGTCTCCTTTGTGCTTCTTTGTTGGCGGAAACCTGGTATTAAAATGTCTATTTACCGCTGTTGTGACAACCCTCCGAATTAGTGCATTATGACTATGAATTAGTGCACTAAAGTTTATTGTATAGGGGGCAATTTGCGAGGGAGTCTCTGATGGATCACCTCTGCAGCACAAGCCAGCAGGCGCAAAAAGTCCATGATTCAGTTCATCATTTATTTACTGTATGAGGCACAAGGAAAGCTGACATGCATATTGCTCACATGAGATAAGGCAAATTGTTTCAGAAGAGCTGCCCTTGTGAAGGAGTCTCTTCTCACTGTGGCGTGGGCAGATTCCATGTGTCTGGGGGAAGAGACTGATCATAGCCTAGGTAGAAAACTGGGATCCAAACAGTTTTTTTTGAGAGAGCAAAATGACTTAATTAAGACTTAACACCACAAAATGATCCACAAACGATACATGGCAGATGTTCTCGCTGTGTAATGGAGAGTGTGTCTCCTGTAAGCTGTGGTATAATGCAATTACTTAAAACTGGCAGTAATTGCAGTATAAAGAACAACCTCACACCTCCAGATAAAGTTCACACTCTGGCCTTAAACCTCAAACCATCAACATCTTAGGTTGAGGCTGAACCAAGAAGCCATGTGAGAGTAGATTTTGGCATCCACACTCAACCCGACCCCTCCAAGTCAGAGAGGTGCGAGGACCTGCCATGATGAGTGCCCAGGGAGCTATTAGAATTACCTGCCTTGCCCAGAGACAGAAGTACTGTAAGATGCTTTAACTGCTAATTCACCTCATGGTTCAATGCCCATGTGCCAATTCGTATTTCAATGCCCATGTGCTTATTTGTTATGGTCGGAGCACATCTCTAGAGCAGGTGAATTGGAGAAGCACATCTTAGTCCTGCTTTATAACATTTGCGGGCCAACAAGTCAAGCAATAAAACTGAAATGAAATCAACAAGGCAATTAGTAAAACGAATCATCACTCTGAGTTAGTAGAGTTGTAAAAGAAGAACAAACTGTTTGCTAACTGGAAATTTCTACTGGTGTAGGAGAAGTTGGACTGCTCTTGACTCAAAACTGTTATTTATGATTATAAAAAAAGTATGGCTCATATTTTATGACTCTAAAAACAAAAACACTTAATTTGCAAAATCCAGGGTGACGGGTTGATAGAGACTTACCTAACAGACCAACTGCTGAAATCCAAACAAAAGGGGCTTCCTCAAAATTATATTTTTGGGGTGTGCATATTTACACAACCAAAGGCATTGACAGTTGTTTATTTTTCACATTTTCTTCAGAGAAATGCCAATTTTCCATTTTAGTTACAATATCTTTTTAAATCTGAAAAGATTACATAATTTGTCTTGAATTCAGCCTTTACATAAACAAAAACAATAAGGGTGGTAAAACTTTATATTGACTATTTATACTGATGTATGGAGATAAGCGTAGCTGATTTGCAGTTCACAGATAGGATGTCTCTTGATGTGGGTAGGATAGTCCTGTTTAGTCTTGACAGATGGCTCGTTACCGAGCGCCATAGTATGGTGTAAAAAATGTTTAGTCAGTGCGGTTCTGGATGTATTGGAGCTTCTTGAGACTCTTGTATGATTTATTTCCACATGGTTTGCCCTGGGATTCAATCTCAAAACCTATCAGTTACTGGTCAGTTTCTCTAGTCTAGTTGTTAGGCTACCTGCTTCCTGCCAGTGTTGGGAAGGAAGGTGGTAGGAAGAAAGGTGGTAGGAAGTGTAGATTCTGTAAGGGATGTAACAATATATTACGATAAAAATAATATTTTGAGTGTTTTTTAAATAATGTATAGTGTATGTGTAAATAAATAATAATAGGTAATGCCGAAGCTAGTACCGAAACACTGCGAGAGCGTACTGTCATAGCACCACCCATGTAGTTTTTTGGATACAAATATAGGTGAAGCAACAGCAGATATTTTCTTTGGTTTTACTTGTACACAATTAGCTTCACTTGAAAAATACAGACCACAGTTATAAAGCAGGGCTGTCCCTGCTCTATACTAATCTTAAGTTGATAAGCTATTCAATTTGAAACAATCATTATGCTCATTATGATGAGTGGTCAAACTGATGTCCTTTAAATGTGGCACAGAGAATTACATTTTTGCTGGACCGCGTAAGCAGAGATGGCCAATAAGAGCAAATGTCTCTTACTGAGTGAGTGAGTGACTGACTGACTGACTGACTACCCTTTGTTAAATTGCGTAGTGGGTAGAGATGCGGCCTTCCATGCAAGCAACCGGTGTTCGAGTCTTGTCGCAGACATAAGTTATGCATTAGAATTCGTTCAGGATAGACAAAAACTTAGCTACGTTACAGTAAGCCTAAACTAAAACTGTTTACGGTGGATTTTCTGGTGGAATTTTCAAAGTACACATGCGTGCATGCTTTTTGGGGTAATTGCCATACAGTTCATAGATGCTATTTGTGGTGGAAGTCAACTTAATAAGAAACATTAGTCAGTTTAACACAATGATTAATGGTCTCTAGCTAAATATTCAAAATTGGCGTGATGATAATGCGTGACAAAATGATCTAATGTCGAGACGCATTTTTCTGATTAGGTAGTATATATCCCAATCGGTCCCAATACTGGCATACTAGCTTACTATATAGAAAACAGTACGAACTTCACCATCATCTGCGAAGTACGTACTTGTAGTATGTAGTATACGATTTGAGATTCAGACAATGCTTTCGATTTCCTCGTAGTTCACATAGCGTAGTGGGTAGCTATTCAACTGTTATTGTATGGATGACCATCTACATTAGTCTTTGTACAAGTGTACACTTTAGTTCCGTTAATAAAAGTTCTGTTGCCCACGTTATTTCAGCAAAAATTTAATGGCTGGGATAAGCCTATACGGAGGTGGACTGACTGCCAGCAAGACCTGTGGTCTTGTGGGATAATCCCTGCCCTTCAATGTTTTGACCCCGGTTTGATTCTCCTCTCAGAAGTTCCAATTTTTGTCTCTCAGTAATATTTATCTACTCTGTACTTTTCAGCTGTAGCACAACAATATATATCCACCCTGTAATACCATGAATCTCATATATTTAAGAGAATAATTGTATTACGTGACCCTTTTATACTGTTATTGTTTTGTGATTGGAGTCATTGTTTTCGTTATAGGTAGGCTGTATAGCTATGAGCTAGCCATCTACAGTAATCTTTGTACAAGAGTACACTTTAGTTCCGCTAATAAACGTTCTGTTGCCCACATTATTTCAGCAAAAAATTTTATGGCTGTGATAGAATTTGCATTTGGAGGCTATATGGAGGTAGACAGACTACCAGTAAGCCCTGTGGTCTTGTGGGAATATCCCTGCCCTTCACGAAACCACAAATCAAAACCAGCCAGGGACAACAACATTCATACTTTCGTGGGCCGGCTGAACTAGGCTTGCCTAGTCCCTGGTTTTACAGATAACTGCTTTGCTTCACCAGAATGGTGAGAGATTAAACAAAACATAGTTGATGTCAATTAAAAACAAAAATCATTAATTTTATCGATTTATGACAATACTTAAGCAAGGAAATATTTAGTCTTCCACAATGGGGCTGACATCGGCATGCCTCAACCATGGGATAAGGTTTATTGACAATTTCAATATTTTTTGGAACTGTAAAGACCGCTTTAGACCTGATGGGGTTCATCCAAACATCATGGGATGCCGGCTGCTTGGTGCCAACATACATCACGCTCTTGGAATGCCATACCCAAACAAGATAATCATGAAGGACAGTAGTCATAGGCAGAGTATCCACCCCCCCTCTCCTGACCCTTTAACTAAAATCACCCA
The DNA here is from genome assembly GCA_016801175.1 of Esox masquinongy. Classification (NCBI taxonomy): domain Eukaryota; kingdom Metazoa; phylum Chordata; class Actinopteri; order Esociformes; family Esocidae; genus Esox; species Esox masquinongy. The sequence goes on along the minus strand of JACXGI010005192.1, from coordinate 145 downwards.
GTGCTTCCAGAAGTTGTCCTTGTCCCAAACAGGGGCACAACAACCCCCACCCCCCCCTCCACCACACTCACCCTCTCCACCTCAACCACACCCACCCTGTACCCCTCTATCACACTCCCCCTCTCCCCCTCTTCCACACTCACCC
>JACXGI010005191.1:34136-48772 GCA_016801175.1 Esox masquinongy | reverse complement strand
AGAGAGACAGACAGGGACGACAGACAGACAGACCACAGCGGCCCAACCCATCCACACAGTGACTCAGAGGTTGTCCAACTGGACCTCTTATCTACAGCACACTTCCTCTGGGCATCCATTACTGCCCCTCTCCGCCTCTCAGCCCTCGGACCCCGAACGCTCAGGAAGCCAATTATGTCATTCATTAAACAGCCCAGAGTCTGCCGTGGCTCTCCGCTCCGAGAACTGCTCCAGTCAACACACCCCTCCTCAGCGCCCAGACGCTAATCTGGAACCTGGAACGCAGAGCAGCGCCACCGTTCACAAACTGGCAGCAAGCCTGACAGAGAAGGATGGCGGGAGGGGTTCATTTGGGAGACTGGCGGGCTGCCTGTCCAACGGGGGAGGGGGGAGGGTGAGGGAGGGAGGGATCATTGGGAGAGTAGAGAGGAAGTGAGAGAACTAGACGCAGGGGTCTGTAGCCTTTTTCGAGCATGAGAAATTACAATGTGGCAAGCCATTCACTCTTTCCCCCAGCTTTCACATAGCCACAATCTCCTCCTCTTGCCTTCAACTTCCCCTTCATTTAAAAGTAATATATTGCCTGTTATTAATTTGGGTAAAATAAAAAGGTTCATAAACCACTAAGGGGGGGGGCTATAAAATCTGTTTGACATTTTCCCAATATGTTTTTTGTATTATTTGATGTTTTTGTTGGATGTCTTTATTATTGGTTGGTGATCTTGATTTCATGTCAGAAATTCCGTCAACATTAGTAATTGTTTGTCTTTTATAGCTACTCACGAAGACGTCTGCAAGTTCCTGGTAGTTCACGATAGACCTGATGGGGAAGTAAACGAAGAGTGCCACAGAATCCTCTCAGTAGAAGCTTGGTAGCTGATGGTTATTATCAGGTAAGTGGGGCCAACAGCAAAGCATGATGATTCTATTTGTTCCCAATGAAGTGTTTCTGCTTAAGCTATTAAATAACCCCACATCCAATTCTCTCTCTTCCGGCCTCACTAGAAATGTGTCGATCGAGTGGGAGGTCTGTGTGACCTGTGCAAACTTGAGAGCTTTGTGGTTTTTACAAAAACGCATAGGATATGATTCCCTTTGGAATGCTGCTGTACCTATGACCAATGACATAGACATTTCCTGCAGGCCCTCTGAGGTTGAGGCACTCCCTGGCTGAAGCTATGGGAGGGAGATCCTCAGAGATACATGACTCAGGGTTGGACTATTCACGCTATTTTTCTTTTACTGGGCACTGTGACAGAGGCTACTCCTCACGTCTTCTCTCCGCCTCAAACCCCACTGGAGGAGAACCTCTGCGGGGAGGGACATCTGGCATTCGCATCCAATGGGTTTAGAGAGACTGCGAGGATAGAGAATGTGACATGTACGCAAGTGTGAGAAAGGCCAGAGGATGGAAATGACATGAAGAGTATGGAAACATGGGATGGGCAGGGTTACTCCATTACCCTAACTAATGTTAGTGTGAGTCCTTTGGGGAGTATTCAAGACAAAGAAAAACAGATCTATAAAATACTACCACCCAAAAAGGAATTTCCTACACTGTTACATACATGGCCGTACCATGACATTTACAACTCGTAACTTCATATAACAAAACTCTTGTGTAGTTTAAATGAGATGCGTCCCATAAAAAGGACTGTTGTAACCCACAGTCACTGAGGCTCAATATGTATATTAGCAGGTGGAGTGCGCATTAATAACACAATGCAACATGGAAAGAAATAATGGATTTAAAGTTAGCCAGATAAGTAGTCTAAACTGGCAACCAACAACTACTGTCAGATGATTAATAGGGTTGGGGTGAAACTGCACCATCTAACATTAGCCAATAGATTAGCTAACTAACTTCAATATGCTTCTCCATTGAAGACAAGCACTGTTAAGAGGTGAAAGATAATGGCTGCAACAAGTTCTGTATCTGAGGTGACTCTGTAACTACAGCTCATATACAGACAGACACACGCAGGCAGGCAGGCAGGCAGACACGCAGGCAGGCAGGCAGACACGCAGGCAGGCAGGCAGACACGCAGGCAGGCAGGCAGACACGCAGGCAGGCAGGCAGACACGCAGGCAGGCAGACATGCAGGCAGGCAGACACGCAGGCAGGCAGGCCACAAAAGAACAGCAGTGCTCAGATGAAATGTGGCAGTACCAGCAAAGTCAACAAAAACAGACAAAGAATCCCTCAAAACCCATACATGTAGTAAATAATCCCTCAAAACCCATACAATGTAGTAAAAAATCTCTCAAAACCCATACTATGTAGTATAAAATCCCTCAAAACCCAACCTAATGTGGCAGATAATCCCTCAAAACCCATACAATGTAGTAAATAATCCCTCAAAACCCAACCTATATAGTAAATAATCCCTCAAAACCCAACCTAATGTAGTAAATAATCCCCCAAAACCCATACTATGTAGTAAATAATCTCTCAAAACCCATACTATGTAGTAGATAATCCTTCAAAACCCAACCAATGTAGTAAATAATCCCTCAAAACCCAACCTAATGTAGTAGATAATCCTTCAAAACCCAACCTGATGTAGTAAATAATCCCTCAAAACCCATACTATGTAGTAAAAAATCCCCAGGTTACATAGTAGGTCTACATGGTGTGTGTGCACCCAACAAGCTCATCCAGTACTCCTCCCAGGAAGCATTCAATTGAATCCCATTTCTCCCATGAAATCAACATAATCCCAAAAGCAGGAGCAGTGCGGGATGGAGAGAGGCAGAAGAGCGAGGGGTGGGTAGTTTGGGCCTTTTCAAACCAAACAGTCTGACTTTTCTATCAAAAAAAGCACTCACTCACAGTTAAGGTCCATATAGAGACAATGAATCATTTCCCATCTGGTGCCGCAGATTCAGCCCCAGGGACAAAAGAAGAAGAGTAAAAAGAGGGAGGTTTGCCCTGGGAAACCAACGTGCCAGTTGTTTTACATTCACCCCCCCCCCCCCACCCCCCGGCAGAAGAGAGCCGCATTGAAGTGGAGGGAGGCGAAGCGGGAGCTCCATTAAGGGGCCAAACAAAGTGTTAAGAAACACAAACCGAACACAAGACCTGGGAGACAGCAATTAGGCTTTGGCATGAGCATAAAGAGACCGAGTGCCCTTGTACAGCCCCGTGGAGAGGAGACTAGATGTGGTGAATAAGAAGCGGGCAACGGTCGCAAGGGTGCGAGACGAAGCACCACAGTGCAAGACGTCTTTCGCCTGACAGGAAGGAGTGCACTCATTTCACACGACGCGTGTGGGTTCGGAGTGTGGCAAAGGGACACTCCGGCTGACTGGCACCGGCAAACATGACGCAGGCCAGCCCCTTGACTATGTTATCGGAGGAGGGGGTGTTCCATTGATCCCAGTCACGTCCCAACGCACTGTCAATGTGTGAGAGAGCACAGGAATGGGGGGGGGTGTCAACAAACAAGACTAAGAGCGAAAGAGAAATTAAGATAGCACAGCCTGTCATGTTTTCGCCCTGTTGTCCGTGTAATTCCCCTAGCTCACTCAAAAAGACAGACAGAGAAAGGGCAAAAAGACAGACAGAGAAAGGGCAAAAAGACAGACAGAGAAAGGGCAAAAAGACAGACAGAGAAAGGGCAAAAAGACAGACAGAGAAAGGGCAAAAAGACAGACAGAGAAAGGGCAAAATAGAGACAGAGGGAGGGCAAGACCAAGAGAGACAGACAGAGGGGTTGTAAGACAGAGCGAAGGAGAGAGAGACAAAGACATACAGGGTGAGAGAGAGAAAGTTTACACTGGCTGCCGTTCCTGACAAATCTCTGGGTACACATAAATATCGGCCTGAACTTGGCAGACGTTCATTGGAGTCCAGGGCTAATGTGGCCATGAGAGCCTGAAACCGAGCAAACCGGACACCTGGAATCTGAAACACTGTGTTCATGTTTCCCTCGCCTTGTCTACTCTTCCATCTTGTATTCATCACTTCGTACCTGGCTGCACAACACGATTAGCAACGTGGAAACTGCATACATCTCCACTAAATACCAGGGGTGTTACGGTACATGTGCGTGCACCGAACCAATCAGGAAGAAGGCCTTGGTTCGGTCCGCGCTGGGTTCCGTGGCCAGTGGACCAGAGTTTGAGGGGCCCCGACCATTGTTTCAACGGCAATCTGGGGAACTTGTCGGAGCCAGTAGATCACGACGGCGAGGGACGGAGTTGTGGAGAAAACGTTGTGTCACCGTGATCAATGATAATGCCGTCTAAACAGCTGCCAACGCTACTGCCCTCATCAGTTGATTCTGTGTGTGCCAAAGAAATTACAAGGCTGATAGGTGTGTTTGAATATGTTTTACAGCCTCTGGTTTATAGCCACAGATATGCGCCCATTCTTGGTGGTTAAGATGGGGGGTTTAAGGAACTCGTAAAAAAGTATGCGAGCCATGTTAGGAACACCCCTTTTGTATCCATTTCAGCAAACAGGAAGAACATTCCCCAGAAAAAGGGACAACTTAATATGTGAATAGCTGTCCAACTGATAAATACCATTGAGAAACCAGTCCAACATTCTCAGCTACTGCTTCTGTTGGTGGCAAACTACTGAACACGGTGACGGCAGTTTTTGCAGTTAATGCCACAAAACATTTAATAAAAGCATTTTATTTTATTTTATTATAATTTCTTTACAAACATGAAAGTGGAACTTTGAGGTTATGGTTGACGCAGTGTTTCCAATGAGTCCATCTGTGTTTCTCAAGTTAAAAAATGCACAAATGAATAACCTGAATCTCTTCACTAATGACTGTTCAACAGTGCTTCTATCATTCTATTCAGTTTGCAGATGACAGTACTTTGATTGGTCTCATCACTGAGGGCGATGAGTCTGTCAACTTTCTGCATTCTGTCCTACACACACAAACACGCTTGCTCGCACGCACGCATGATCACTGGTAAATTCCCAACTCCTAAATAGCATTTAACACAGTATTACAGTCGAAACCTGAGGCCCCAATAGAAATTCTGTGAAAACAGCCTAAGCTGTTGTAATGACACTGAATTGTGACCCAAAAACAGCGATACATACTGACATATTTGTTTAGTTAACAGTTACACCTCCACTGAACAATAAATGACCCTACCTGCATGCTAGTCTCACAAAGGCACCCTAATCCATCATGAGGACAGTAGCTGGCTCCGATGCAACAAATCCTTCTAAAATTGAAATAAAAAGTCAACAGCCTCTCATATTGAATGTCACAGAGCCTGGCAATAGGACAATATGATCTGACATCTACCTCAGTCATAAAACCCAAGATCCCACGTCTCCCTCCTACGCAGGTATGAAGCCCCATGCTCTGTGGTGAAGAAAATTGATGGAAACGAGGGATGCCATTGGACCAGGAGAGGAGGGAGCGGAAAAGAACGGTAGCTTGACATGCAGAGCGGTTGAACAGACACGGCGTGGCCTAGCGGTGGGCGGTGAGACCGACTGAACGCCAACCGGTAACAGTGTACGACCAGCTCTGCTCTCCAGGGTTTGGATACTCTCCGCTTGCTACAGCGACCTGACTGCAGAATGACCGCAAATGTCCAATAACTGACAACAGCCAATGTCTCTTACGCAAATACCACAGACCCCCCCGCCCCCAACCAAACACACCTCTCTGCGTTTTAACCCCTATTGCCGAGTCAGATCAATTGAGCAGTAACTGAAGTTGAACTGCAGCTGCAAAGTTCAACACCTTCATGCAGATACAATCATCATCTGCAGTTCTTCGAAGCAGCTGAGCATTTGTTCAGCAAGTTCACCACAAACAACTCTTTACGCATGTCGTCAGTTAGCATTGGTTTCGCGGTTGCTGAGTGTCTGTTGTCATGCGGCGGCAGGGCTTGGCTAGAGACAGGAAAAGAAACTGAAATGAGAGCAGATAAAACCGCGACCCGGAGCCATTGGCAGCTTTGTCCTGTACGCTGTCTGGGCTAGATCCGGGGCCTGCGGGGGAGACGAGCGACTGCTAAAAAGAGAAAGAGAGAGGAAGGATACAGTCTCTTGTTATCTCAAAGGTCACAGAAAGAACAGCAGGTCAGAGTGCAGGAGCAACACCAGCAACACAGCTGCAAACAAACCTGCTTGCATCTTGCCAAAGTGTCTGTGCTCGGCGACACATTGACGCATTAGAAAAGAAATACAAACCCAGGTCAACGTCGAATATTAAGGCTGACACTGTAAGACCCGGAGCCATTTGGAAAAGCATTTTACATATTTAGTGTGGTCTTCCAGCCCACCTCTGAAACCTTGTCCTGCTCCGATCCTATAAATGCAGTCATGCAAGTCCTATGATGTGCACCACTTCCACGCTTGTATTCTAAAGCCTTCGAATACCACAATGTTCAAGTATATTTCAAAAGCATATAAAGCTCTCTTTTGCTCTCCTTTTAAGAGGCTGAAGAGGACTCAGCTTAACCAACCGTGATATCGGGAGCTCTAAAGAATTGTGTTTTGGAGTTGGTAGGCCACCAAGCACAGGGACACACTTTCACATCTTTATTAATTCAACCAAACTTAAAGTGCTATTATCGTGATTACCAGAGCTTGGCTTCGCTCATACACCTGGTTTGAAAGACAGTACTGGCATAATCCTATCAACTATAAAAGCCATCCATCTTGGGCTTAACCATGAGAGTTCTGCTCCAGACTACGGCCATGTAAACTGAAAATAACTGTGTCAATGAAACACAAGTCACATCCTAACATGCCATAGCAGGGCTCCCTCTCAGTGTGAAAACAGAGGAGGTTGAAATGGAGATGGCTGTGAACAGCATGCTACTCCACTCCCTGCCGGCATCATGGAATCACGTCCCCATAAATCAGAGTGGGATGTCTAAAATTCAAAAACAAAAACATACGGACCTACCAGACCCCCACTTCTGCTAGGTGGGATCTTTCTTAATATTTCGATTCAGGGCTGCAATAACAATAAAATTCTTGCTTGTTGTCTAGACAGAACCAAATTCCTAAGGCAGAATTTGGAGTGCACAGTGCAGAACTTACATGAATCATCAAAATGAAAGGACGTAGAAACTCGGCACCAGAGAGGTTGAAGGTGTAGGTAGTTTTACAGACGCACGGGATGTGGACCAAACAGCACCCTATCAACAACATAATATGTGGCTTTAAAGGTCAAAAGAAGTGTACCATGTATGGCAGAGGGTGCGGTTGGGGACACATCTTTGGCTTACAGACGGCCACACTAGGCTAGACTACATTTTCCAATGACACAGCAAAACATTCAACAGACGTTTAGACAATCACTCCCTTTTAACGACTCTGAAACGCTTCATCTGTTAACCCCCCCCCACAAAAAAAATCAAAGCAAAGTCAAGAACAGAACCTTTGCGAAAGGAAACAGCTTCCTAAATGGGTCCTAAATCAATGTACTCCATCTTTGCTGCCTACAAAGGTGCTCGCTCAAAGATAGTAAAGAAAGTCTTTTAGTATGTGGTATCAACATTACAAACAGACTAAAGGAGTAATGATATAATTTTTACGGCCTGGCAGCCGTCTGTTTGGTTGGATGCTTTTCTAAGCATTTATTTATCATTATAAATTTTTTTCCTTATTCTTCTTCCTTTTTCCTTACTCCCGTATTTTAATTTACCTTTTCATGACTATAGTGGATATGCTTGTGAAACTGAAAACGTATAAATAAAACATTTTAAAACAAAACAAAAACAAACTTACAAACAGACAGCTCCCTCTCCCTCTCATGTCTGGCCAGGTGAACTGACGGACTGGAATGAATGGACATCTTTCTCTCCGACCGCCTGTCTTTGTGTCACATGTTGACTCTTCTTCTGAGCCTTACAATTCTCCACACAACACCACACATCAAACCAATGTGGAACATGAAGTTTACCAAGTTGAAAACGAAATAAATTACATCCATTCAGAAAGACTTGACAAAGAAGCTATCAAATGCCCAATTGGTGGTTACGAGCCAACTTGCAAATAGTCGGTTCAGACAGCTGTACATTGCAAAACCATTACGCAGACCAAACAGTCCAAGCCCATCTGTTAAGGGTGGGGAAGGCTTGGGTTTAACCGTTTCAAGGACTCGTGAGCAGACTCTCTCATAACATGAATAACAAGTTTCAAGGAATATTACTATCAGCAAAGCCGTTAAGGGTTTGAAGACAAGAACCGTTATCTGCTGTCGACAAGCAAATCTCCTTCACCACAAAACAAATGTCAGATCAACTCTATAGATCAGACAAATCTCAGCCAAGGAAGAGGCCCAACAGGAGAGCTATAATATGCCAGACAATTGAGAAAAGCCTTAAGTGCAAACCTACCAGTTAAGATAACACATATGAAACCACCAAACTGCCCAAAAAGCATCCTATTCAAGCATCCTATTGGCTGCTGACTGGTCTGGGTTACTGCCAGCTATCTGTGGCTCCCTGGCACAGAGCAGTACTATACAGAGCAAGCAGGCAGCCTAGATGGGGCCAGATAGAGAGGATATAAAGGTTTCCATGTGAGAGGCGCCGGCCACCACGTGAACAGGACAGTGGATGAGTGTGGCGGGCCTCCTGGGGCAGCTCTGCCGTGGAGCCCAGTCGAATGGAGTGAAGAGTGGAGTAGGGGGGCAGCTGCGCCGTGGAGCCCAGTCATCTGGAGTGGTCGGGGCAGACTAAACAGAGCGAGAGGAAGTCTGGATATGAGCGTGGCAGCACCTGGCCGCAGCGAGCCCCCCCCCCCCCCGTCCAGAGATCACTGAAAAAAAGCCCTGGCTCAGACAAGGGCCGCTCACAGACTACACCACCAGGCTGCTGCAGACTACACCACCAGGCTGCTGCAGACTACACCACCAGGCTGCTGCAGACTACACCACCAGGCTGCTGCAGACTACACCACCAGGCTGCTGCAGACTACACCACCAGGCTGCTGCAGACTACACCATCAGGCTGCAGACTACACCACAGTATTACTCAGACCTCAGTGCAGACGACACAGGGCTCTCTGCGTTGCGGCCAACGGACCACAGACAACTAGGGTCGCGACGGTCTGGGATCGAGGTTACGGTAATCGGCCAGGCATATGCATCCAGTCATCCACCACCATGTCTGGGGGAAGACTTTCGAAGAAACTTGGTTCCCCTCTGCAACTTTACTATCACAGTGGTGCTTAGGTTATCAGTTGTTTAGAAATATTAGTAGACAAAACCCTGGCAGAGTGTCACTAGCCTTTCCTCTAAACAGGCAGCACGGCGACGTGTTCTTTAAACAGAGGACGTGGTAATGAGAGAAAACATGTAACCAGAAAATGTGCCTTTCAAAAGGTGATTCATTAAATCATGACAGGAGCGTCTGAGTCCAGACAGGCTGCTTAACCAAACATTCTGAATGGCCTAAAAGACAAATCGGCACACCTGCCTAACTTAATGAAAGCCACAGGCGCACGTCGGACAAGAGAAAATATGTTCTTAGTTTCTACATATTATAAAAGCTAGGCATTCCCGAAGCCAGTCTACATAAGAAGATAATGACTTGACAAGCATGAAGGAGAAAGAAACCGCTACTTGCAACTGTAACTGACGACCAACAAAAACAAATGAATGCACCATTTCCAGAGCCTGTAGATCAGATTCATCAGTCTATGAACAAGGAAAAGAGTCAGCATCGCAATGTTAGTTTCACAGCTCTCAGGGACAAACAAACCTTGTTGGCTACCATTGAGTAATTAAGTGTAATACATTCACATTTTTTAAGGACTAAAAATTTAAGAGTAAGGAAGGAAAACATGAACATACATGCAAGCAGGTGACTCCACTAACGTACAAAGCAGTGGTCTCCAAAAGGCAGGCTAGATCGTGAGCCACTAGTAGCTCACAGCCCATTTAAGAGTAAGAATATGACCAACGTCATAAATGAAACGCACAAGTTTCTTGACACCACAGACTCCGAGCTACTATCTAATCAACTGAACATTAACATTATACCTCTCCTTTCTAACCATGGCCTCAGAAAAACATTTGAACATATCAGGCCAATTCATTTCCAGCAACATCGCCCTGCTCTGTCACATAAAACGCAGCATGCACGTTACAATTACGAAGTGCGCAAAGTCCCCTGTCAAAACAGAAGAGCTTAACATGTTTTTTTTCCCCCCTCAGTTTTATTCCAGGGCTATTTAACACAGCGTAGCTAGCTATTTACTTTCAAAATGCTATCAAACTTATTCATTTGGGTTCACATGCGAACTTTCTTCAGTATATCTGTACCCAAAACCATGTTTGTTGTTGTGCAGGAGACCAACGCGTGCACACTGGAATTTTGTATTCATCAGCAACTTCTGCAAAACTTTGCGCATTGGGGGCGCTGTGATTCTCTCCCACTTGTTTTGTTGGCCAGCATAATAAACTAAAGCTACCAGGTCTGTGTAATGAAAAATACAGTTGGCCAACTTGCTGTTTTCAAGTGATGGGCATACCGCTGTTTGCAGGGTTTACATTAAACTTATTTTGACTCGCCACTGTAACAGAATGCTTTCGGTCTACAGATTTCTCAGACATTTAGTCTTGACATAAGTTAAAGAAGGGAAGAGCAGCTACATTATTAAGCGGGCGAAATCATTAACTACAACTGCACAAGTTCATGTGGTGTCTGCCAAAATAAGCAGGGGATATGTGAGACGATTCTGGGCATTAGAGACAACGTGTTATATAATAATATTTTTTATTAGTCGCACCATTGGTCTAACATAATATTTTTTTTTTTAAAAAATACAATTTCCATTGCATTTTGAGTGACGGACTGAGCCATCTAAGGAGCTTAGTAGAAAAAGTTTGCTTATAATCCTCACTACACAATGGCACAATTGGGTAAAGTTTATCTTCATGAAAATAAAGTTTGACATTTTTGGGGTAAAACTGAAATTATGTTTATTTCCCTCCTCATGACTGTGTTCATCCATAACCACGGGTTACATGGATATTCAATTACTGTCACTGCCCTACAGCAAACCCACATCACGGACAAGGGCCAGGCACACTGTTAGACCATGGAAGAGCCAGTCCAGACAGGGGGGCTATTCAACACAGCTGACACAGGACCTCCTGAGTTACTTGCAGTGCTTAACGAACCACAGCCCGAGCCCTCACATTTAAACAGACCCCTATATCACCACCCCTCTGACAGGGTGCATTCATTCAGACTAGACTAGCTCCGGTCTTCACCATGCCACGACCATGACAGAGACATCCGGGGTTACTGATAAACTAAAAACCCGGAGTCCAGATCCTGGGTGGTCAATCACTAGCTAGAAGGATAAATGATCTACCAAAGTGGTTGCTGAACACAGGTCTTGGGAATCTGGGCACTGCTGGTATTAATTCAACCCCACTAATTATGGAATATTTTAGACCCACGACATTAGGTGAATGAAATTCAATAATAGGTAGAATAGAAAACTAGCAGTATTCTCCAGGCTCAGTACTGAGGGTCCCCAGTATCATATTATATGCCTTTATCTGATGGTAACCTTTAAAAGGACAGTCAAGATTGATGACTAAGCTTTTGCCCAGAGGCCAATTCCAGCATTATGGAGATCTTTGTTATGCACATCACATACGCATGCAAAATCACAAATTTTATGGCTCACAGAATGGACAAACAAATCACAATTTATTTAGGATGTTCAGGCGGGCCTTTCCGTGGAAAGTGGCCATTGGAAGCGGTTACCTGGAGGCAAAGGAGACTAGGTCACCTTTAGGTGCCAGTAGATAATTTTCTGTTAAGCAATACCCAATCTGCAGCCCAAGAACAAAGCACACCAAGCAATGTGGAAACCACCAGGTAGGCCGGTAGTGGCCTGGCAAAACGTGGTAAGGCAATAGGTTCCACATTTCAAGGCAGCAAACGGCATTATATACAGCCAATTCCCCGGAATCTTCTCCTAGTTGGTATGCAGCTACAGAGGCAAGGCGACACAGAAGCCTTTTCATTCCGATGCAGAAACTTAGAGGAGGATTTCTGACAAAGCCTATTGATTGCTCCTTGAAATGGGTCATACTCCCGCACAGATCTGGGCAGGCGGCCGGAGAGACCAAATTAAGCCTCTGTCTGGACGGAGGCTGTGCTCCGATTATGAATTGTTTTAGCAAGTCACACCGTATTAAACGAAATGTAACATGCTAATCAATACGGCTGCTATGCTAAATGGAATTAGCATCTGTAGCCACGTTGCTGGTGAGTGTGAATGATCAGTTTGCCACTGGAAAACCAATAGCCAACTCCAAGATACAGCAATAGAACACAGGCATGGCTTCTTCTTACTGTAGAATTACAGTAGATTAACAGCAAATGAATGCCTCAAATCTGCTTTTATTCAGAACATCTGGCCAACCCTACTAGACTGTGTCAACCAGTATTAACTTAATCCATATAAGGGGTAGAGACAGGGCAGGACGCTGCGAAAACAGCTCCCTGTGCCATCTCCATTGTCTTGTTGGAAGGCCTTTAAACAGATATAGGCTGCTCTTAACAAAGCACACTCAAATGCATTTCCTTCACTTTAGAGGCAGGAGTCAACAGACCTAATTTAGCTTGGCATTGCGTGCTGACGAGACATCCTGTGGGAACTGTGTGCCCTCCCAAGACGCAGAGACTATTTTTTCAGACCACTGACTGAGTAAATACCGAGACAGTGGTACAAGCTAACAACTGAAATGCTCCACCCCCCACCCCATTCTTTCTCTCCCTGGAAAAGACAGAGACTGGGCCTTTATCTTAATCATCAGCTTCCTAGCTTTTCCCTACATGCACACATTCAGCCGAATACTCCAGGCCGCCTTCCTCAAATGATAGGGACTATGATGGATGGATGCTATGCCCATTTTGATCAATTAATTACAGGCCAGGCAAAATCAAAAAGTAGACGGGGGAGAGCTGCATGACAGTGGATCTGAAACAATTCTTCCAGTCTCTCATTGTAAGCGCTGTGCCAACTAGAGGCAAAGGACCCAATAGCTAGCAGTTGAGTCATTAGCTCACAGCAGCAGTCACTGATAGAGCCTGGGCCTTGACGACTCCGGCAGCAGAGAGAACAGAAGCGTTTGTCACCTCCCTGTAGTGTTGGGAATAGCGGTTAGTGTAGCCCCAGACTGCTCCCATTTACTGCTTGGCAAAGGCATCCCATTCAAAGCTGCAGGGCGACATCGTCAGACGGCTAGTGAAGGGGGAAAAGCCCAGGGAGCAAACTATAACTGGACCGTTTCATACTAAACAATCCATCAATCCTGATCTGGGACCTGCAGGCGGGTGCCAAATACTGTGACTGGTGGAAAACTGTGCCGAAAAACACCCTGGCTTCTCCCCCTCACAAGACCAGCACTGATCTCAGATGTCTCTGGAATGCAGCCTAACCACTAGGCCTTGATTAGTGTAGCTATTCACTCAGTAAAACTTCATCTGAGACAGAAAGGAAATGGTAAATAAATTCCCAGGCAAAGCTGCAACTACTGACAGTTTGAATGTTGCCGCTTACCAGCAAACACACAGAGAGGGCCTGAAAATGCCTCCAGGCATCTCCCAGACTGCTGGTAGCAGACATGGTCGTTTATTCACCATTACACTGTGAACTGACAATAGGGGTGAATGGTGGTCTGATGACATGAAATAGATCCAAGGCAGGTCTAGAGGCTCCAAAGCGGGCCGGCAACCCCCTGCTGCAGGAGGTCTCCTAAGCGCAGATCGTCCTTTCCACTATCATAAATTACAATCAAGTGCTCAGTAAGATCACAGAACCAACCCGAGAGGACAGGATGCACAAGATTATGCTTGAAGGGTGCGCAATGTTAAAAACTCTGGTGTTACCCTGTGAAGGGAGCAGCGGTTTTCAGGGTTCTTCCCTTCCTCGTTCCGCGTAAACGAGACAGAGGAGGATGTTCCTACGATCTTGAGAGGCTCACATTTCCTCTGAGGTTTCACATTCCTGGGATTCCGAGAGCAGACCACTGCAACAGCCCATTTAAAACCATTTCCCATATGGGGAAAAAAGACCCAGAGCTTTACTTTGAGAAGTTCATTACAGTACTGCTGCTGCTCATTGAAGAATCACCTTGGCTTACTTCATCAAGGAGGAAAAATTTATAGCTTTGGAACAGGTGAAACGAAGTAAGCAGTTTCATTATAATCAAGTTAACACAAAGCATTTGTGGAGAAAGGTTTAGGCTATTTGGCTAGTGGCAAATGGTTAGCGTACTTTTAGATTATGCTATCAGATCTGATTTTATATGGTAAAAATTTTAGAACATTCCAAACAAGCGCGTCAAACCTTACCAGACAGAGATCCTACTTCCCTCTCAGTGCCTTATTCTGGCTGGCACATTACAAAATTCAATATTTAATTTGGCTGGTCATAGAAGATAAGAGCGAGGTCTGGAATTTGCTTTGGTCTGATCCTGGATAAACATGAAACGCAGGGCTTGTCATCTCCCCCTCTCCCCAGTCACAACACTGCATTCTCATGTAAACGGACAACTGTTTGGGTTGTAACAAATAGAAAATAAGGAGGAAAGTGAAGCCGGCTCCAGCTGGATGCCCTGATAAGGAGTAGTGTCTTACAACCCAAAGTAAAAAAAAAAAAAAAA
>JACXGI010005191.1:7659-34036 GCA_016801175.1 Esox masquinongy | reverse complement strand
GATAACTATATGGGGCATGAACACAGCTAGGTAGTCATTGCGGGTCTAAATCAATACAGTACATACTACAGTTTGAAATTATGTCAGTGAGTCTGAAGTCAGAGCTCTGTCTAAAATGTCAGTGTCTGCACACTCAGGCATTGTTTTCAAATGATGGCATCCGTCTAGTTAGCTATGTACGGTATTGTAATGATACTGATTTTATACGTAATAATTACTAACGATGGTTGGTTACAGTAGCTATAGCGTTGTAGTTATTCAGCTGTAGTAAAACATGCAACAATTGAAGAACGGTGGGTAAACATACCTTACAAGTTGTACCAGTCAATTACAGTAACTAATATTGTAAAACGACTTAATGTAATGTCTTAATATTTGGTATTACTGTACTAGTTAGCTATTAGACTAGCGTTACTGGTGTCAGCTAGCTAGTTAAGCTAACGTTAGCGACACAACTGAAGAAATTAAAACCGTGTCTTGTTAGAAACACATTGTGCTTATTCGAAGGGTACGTAATGAAAATAACCATGTATGTATATAAGTGTTGTTGTGAATAGCAAAAAGTAAATATTCAGTACGTAGAACATCAAGCATCTTAGTAAACGCGTTTATTTTACTGATACTTCAGTTAAATAGATAGCTAGCTAACTACTAGCGTAGCTAACGTTAGCGCCACATTAGCAAGCAACTCAAATACTGTAGCAAGCAACTCAAGTAGCTAGACGAGACAGCGAGGGGTTTTAGCTACAATCTTACCTGTCAACCGCAGTTTCACTGGGCCATTTCTCCTAACTCCTTGATTAGACATGCCCGTCTGTTTTCCAGCTTGACGTGGATTTATCAAAAATATTTACAATGTGGAAATATTTCAATAAAAATAATCCCTAACCCTCTTTCACAGTGAATGAAAAATCGAGTCACGGCACAGTGGCCCGGATGAGCATAGCACTAGTGCTATACAACGCCGTCTCGAGCACATACTCTGAAAGAAACAAAAACGAAAGTCTAATTTTCCAAAACAAATTCTGAATCTCCTCCCGAAATATGTTTTATTATATGACGTCCAAGCGGTCTTTAAAAGCCAATGATGCGCTTCTCTCCCGTTAGGGGTAGCATTTCTACTTGAAGCGTGTTAGCTTAAGTTACCAATTCGAGATGTTGGAAATGTCTTGCTGCTTCTGCAGCTCCTGCAGCTCCACTGTTTGTTTGAGAATGATCTGGTCTAGATTTTTGGATAGTGACCCTCCCTGTTAGTGACATCACTCAATATGTAAAAATACAAGAACTCTGTTGATGTAGTACAATATATTTACATTTAAGGAAAATTATTGGAAATATTTAAAGAGTAATCCGCAGTTGAAACAATAACTAACTCCCCTCACAAGTTTATGTAAAAAGCTGATATGGATGTGGATGTAACGACTGAACTTCATAGACAGAGGAGAATGCAACAACTGACTGTCCGTGATCTCGTCATAATGATTTGAACTATGTTTTGAGGATGTTTGCATTAACGTAATATTTGCACAGTCCTCAAAAATCAGTGGATATATGTAATTAATTTATAGGTGCAAAAGACAATATAGCAACTCCAGATTGCCTTTTCAACAGTTAAATGTGTTCAGCAATATGATAAGCAATTGCATCCTCTTAAGTGAAATCAGTCGGGTGTAGGGCAATTTCGTAGACAAAGATTAACCCTAGTTCTGGGCTAAAAAATGTAACTTAATGAATATTCTCCATTTATCTGGATTTTTAAGACCAGGGCTATGTTTAATCTGTGCCCGTGAAACTGGTCTATAGTGTTTAGGAGAGTTTAATACTCTTCAGCTAATCTCTGAAGCACAGAAATATTGTAAATCTCAAGTAATTTGGTGAGCCGTGTAATGATTCTGTATATACACTACTGTTCAAAAGTTTGGGATCACTTAGAAATTGTTTTCCATGAGAACATACATGAAATGAGTTTGAATTGGAAATATAGCAAATAAATAGGAAATATTGTCATTGACAAGGTTAGAAATAATGTCTTAATTTTAATAATAATTGTGTCCTTCAAACTTTGCTTTCATCAAAGAATCCTCCATTTGCAGCAATTACAGACTTGCAGACCTTTGGTATTCAAGTTGTCAATTTGTTGAGGTAATCTGAAGAGATTTCACCCCATGCTTCCTGAAGCACCTCCCATAATTTGGATTGGCTTGATGGGCACTTACGTACCATATGGTGAAGCTGCTCCCAGAACAACTCAGTAGGGTTGAGCTCCAATCAAGCGCTGTCCACAGTGTATGGCATGGCATTGCAAAATGGAGTGTTAGCCTTCCTTCTTCAAGATCCCTTTTACCCTGTACAAATCTCCCACTGTACCACCAAAAAAGCACCCCCAGACCATCACGTTGCCTCCACCATGCTTCATAGATGGCATCAAGCACTCCTCCAGCTTCTTTTCATTTGGTCTGCATCAGACGAATATTCTTCTTTGTGATCCAAACACCTCAAACTTAAATTTGTCTGTCCATTACACTATTTTCCAATCTTCCTCTGTCCAGTGTCTGTGGTCTTTTGCCCATCTTAATCTTTTCTTTTTATTGGCCAGGCTGAGATATGGCCTTTTCTGAGTTGACAGACAATGGTGGCTGCTCCAGCAGGTGTTTTCAACAATTTTGTTGTCTAATTTCTTACCTTCCAAGAGAGGTTACATGTCAAATGATCATCATCTGATCAGTGTCATAGTTCGTTTTTTTTTAAGATGGCTTGCATTAGCTGTCTATGAAAATAGTATAATTAGACTAACAGTGTTGCATTCAGACTTGTGTGTTGAACTTGTTAAAATATGTTTGGAATGGGAAGTAATAGTAGTACATTTCAACTTACTGTCTCATTACAATAGATGTGTTTTCTGAAATGTACCAAGCCTATGTGTGTGTGTATGAGTGTATCTGGTCACTGTCTCTTGGGAACTTTAGATGTCTCATCCTTTATGTCCATGACTGTTGTGGTTGTCAATGTTAGCTCAGGTGTACCGGTGGTTGCTGCAGCCAGTCCCATTATTCTGAGTCGGTTGGCTAGTGTTTTCTTGCTGCCTAAGCACAGGCCAGAGTGAGAGAAGGGGAACTGTCTGTGCGCCCACTCATCTCTCACTGAGCGGTCGTCTCCAGGCAGGTGGTTAGCGTTTATTTCCCCTCTCTGCTGAAAATCATTCAGTGCTAGCTTCCTTTTTGGTCCAGACGTATATTTTCTTTTAACGAACACAGCTACTTCTGTAATTATCTAAACTAACATTTGCTTTTGAAGTAAGCTGTCTAAGAAACACTCAACATTTCAACAGCCATGTCATAGGCTATGTTGAAAAGCAGAAGATTAACAAAAGTATTGGGACAGATTAATATAATGTGTAAACCAAATACTTACAGTCACCTCTAGAGGTATTTGGACAGTTTTTTTGGCTTTGTATTCTTGCACGGCATTTAAAATGATTAAGTGATTATGTGGTTAAAGTGCAAGCCTGTCAGCTTTAATGGGTATTTTTTTATCCATTTCAGGTGAAATATTTAGAAATTACAACTTTCTTTTGTAAATAGTCCCCCATCTTTGATTAAGTATTTGGAAATTTAACATTATATACACTAAAGTAGTAATGTTTAACATTTGCATGCATTTCCTTTGCATACAATAATTGACTAATCTCTGCAATAATATACATCACCAGATACTGGGTACCTTCCCTGGTGATGCTTTGCCAGGCCTGTACCGCAGCCATTTTTAGTTCCTGGTGAGTTTTTTTCAGTCTTGTCTTCAGCATGGGAAGGCATGCTCAACTATATTCAGATTAGGTAGTTGACTTGGCCAGTCAAGAACTTGCTACCTTTTGGCCCCCAAAAACTCCAAGGTAGCAATGGTAGTGTGTTTGAGGTCACGGACCAGCTATATATACCATAAAATTGCTGTCAAATTAATTTGAGGTATTCGGATTTATTTTAGCAGACAAGATATTTCAATATAGCAGTTACATCATCAATGCAGACAAGTGAGCATGTTTTAGTGGCTCACTTGTCTGATAATCTCGACTTTAATCAATACTTATAGATAGTAACATTTTGATTTCAAATCCAAACTTTGGAGTAAAAAGCCAAAATAATGAAACATTCTTCAATGTCCCAATACTTAAAGACTGTACAGTTGGCCAACTTTATTGTTACACGTAAGGGGGTACATTAGTCAGATTACAATGTGATTGGAGGTAGGCCTCCAAAAAGAACCACTGGTCTGCAAGTCAGTAACACCTTTTCAGACACTTAGCTGACATTAAATAGTCTATTTCTCCATCTACTGGAGGCATTCAGAAGTGCATGAGACGAACTAGGTTTAAGTTGAAATGTTCATATGAATAGGATACATGAGATTTGGACAATTAAACAAAATTATTACTTGCCGTTTCC
This sequence comes from Esox masquinongy, assembly GCA_016801175.1. Lineage (NCBI taxonomy): Eukaryota > Metazoa > Chordata > Actinopteri > Esociformes > Esocidae > Esox > Esox masquinongy. Next base: position 29,597 of record JACXGI010005191.1, on the reverse strand, counting down.
CTCTTCACCATGCAAGAACAAGAATAGAAATTATTAATTAAAAAAGTTAATACATCAACAAGAGAAAAATAAGGACAATACTAATAAAACAATGTAATGGGATTTATTTAACATAAGGCTACAGAGTAAAGTGTCACATCAACTATTTGTTGTATTTACATGTGTATCAGGTGTGTGATATTTTAAATGTGCAGCAACAGAGACAAAGCATTAATGGATAGTAAAAAGGAGGCTGGCAGCAGCAATAATTATTAGCAGCCATATCACAAAATTATTAGCAGCAATTTTACAAAAAAAATGCAATGAACAGCACTGGGGAAATTTGGCCAAGACACAGATCTATGGGTCAGGTCAAGAATCCACAGAGAGACCCTTTCCCAGTTCAAAAGCTCCACAAAAAGCCTTTAATGTGATGTAAGTTTTTTCACCAGTTATGAATGTTCAATGTTAAGATGCATTCTGGGATTTTGGCCACTGGTTGTACAAGTGGCCCTGTTGAGCCAAAATGGGTCCCTGAAAATGGTATCTACTATGTCATGTACTATGCATGCTGATACAGTATGTGCCCCATGTCATCAAAACCACTCGTATTCAAACGTGGAATTTCATGGCTAAGGGAGATATGATAGTGATTCAACTTATAGATTATGCACATACTGTATAAACATGTTATATATCCAACCCAAAATAGGAGGTGAAAAATAAATAATGCTCTATTATTGAATTAGCTTTCACATATATTGCACACACTCCGATAGTACTGAATGGAGATATTGTATGAAATATTTTAAAACCTGGAAATAGCAAGTCACAAACCGTAGATGTTTTCAAATATATAAATGCAACAGTCAAATAAAAAACACATTTAACAAATATATCCACACAGTTTCACAAAAATATTTAAAACAAACAATTACCAAAAATGTAAAAAAACTTGTTTTCATTATTTATGGTTTATGGACAAACGTTTTTGTGAATGTTACTACATTTATAACTCCAGAGGTTATATTTGACTCCTGCATGCAGATTACTAGTTTACTATGATCATAACGCCAGACATGCTGCATAAATGATTTGGCGAAAGCAGTCCCATGCCAAGTGTTTTACCTTCCTGAACTTCTGTCTCATTGTAGATCCATGATAAATGTTCACTGATCTAGCCAGCCTAACATAATGGCTGAGGCAGGCCATGGACCCCAAGCATATATTTGTAAGTACAACATTTATATAGCCATTGGTTTGTAAAGGAATGAGCAAGAGAAAGCATTGACCTTGTAGTTGGGATCATTGTTACCTCACGTGACAGCTGGATGTTGTCATTCCTCTGTTCAGACTTTTAACACAGCATGTATTACATGTAAATCCTTACTGGATATTTAAGCTGTCTTTAAAGGCTGTCAAAATGATATGTTAAATATATAGTGGGGGAGATCCAGGGAGGTTGTCCAGTGTCACTGAGACAAATGCACTGGTCTTCCAACTGCACACATAGTTACATTCTCACTGGAGACTGGTGCACCACCAGCATGCCGATTGTTTTCGTGGTTTTCCTGGAGCATGGGCTCAAACGTCTCCCAGATATAAAAGCAAGGGACGACGCAACGCTTATATAGTATTGTGTTTGTCTGTTTGTATTTTGTGTCTTTTTTTGTGTGATTGAGTGTGAAATTACACATTAGAAAAATGAAAAAAAAGGGAAAAAATAGGCGGTGGGAAATTATTATTTTTATTATTAAAAAGGGAAATTATGCTATTAATGACAGTATTCACCATTGACTTGGTTGACATTAATGACTGATCTGCACAAAAAAAACAAAAAAAAACGTGCTTGCCATTGCAACAACCTGGGCTGGGTCAGGGAATAAGACCTGTTTCAGAGACATGTTTTTGTATTATTTACAGTAATTTTTTTTCTTCTGATTTAATTTGTGTATATTTGGTTATTATTTGGTTATTACATGTGCAATTAAAAAAAAAACAAATTAACTTAATTATTTTGTATATGTATGGGAGTTAATTGCAAGAACCCGGCAACACAGGGTGCCACGGATGAGGTAGTCCAGATGGAGGTCACTCGTTACCTCCGATTATGAAAGTGGGAGAATGGGATGCACAGGAGAGTCCACCACAGTATTGGGGTTGATATCTAGTCTCTGACCACACCGCAATCCCACAGTTAAGCCCTGGGAGGTCAATTTTGGCAGGCCCAGGGGCCCTGTGATTATGTCCTGTGATCGAGGGAAAAACAAAAGCATTTTTTTTTATTCTTGAAAAAACTAATTGTTTCTGAGGTTTGGTTAAATTATCAATCATATAAAAGGTGCACTGTGCAATAGCCAACAATATATCAGCCAATAAGAAAATGTATCTCAGTGGAAAAAGCATCTTAACAGTAAAATTAAATTAGATTGTTAGGCTTACAGAAGACTAGAATACAGTAGTCTTGCTCCCTAAGGCTTTAGACCACTGGACAACCCCAGGCCTCTCCCGCTAAGGTTTTTGCATTGGCTTTGCTCCTTTTGTATTTGTTTTGGACCAACCTGTTTGTTTTCGCTGGAAGCATGCATACATACTGTATAACACGATGCTGTCACCACACTACTTGGAAAGATATGGTTGTGTGTTATGTGGATTAACTTATTTTAAGCCAAAAAAAGTTAACTGTATGTGTTGTCTTGTAATGGTACTTAAAAGTGTTGTAACAAATTGGATGGATCATTTAATGTGACTCTTTTGTGCAGTGGCTTTGCCAGTAATGAGTGAATGTGAAGTTTTAGATATAGTTTTTTCTCAACTTATTTACCGCACTGCCATCTGATTTATGTCCAGCATCCCCTTCACCAAATATCTCTTCTGGTCGCAGCATACCGACATTGTCCCATAATTCAGCATGAGAGCAGTTTCTTTCAGCGCTACCAAGGGTGGATGGGTGGAATGACAGACGGAGTTTCCTAGGTTGAGTTCATGCAAATTTCAAGTATGGGCTAGTTCGTATTAGAATATTAGTTGTTAATTTACTTTAATTTATTGTGTAACATTCTCAGAAGGGTAGAACACTGGTCCACATGCCAGTCCAGTTGGTGGCGGTATTCGTTCCATTTAACTTGGTGACCAAGCGCCATTTAAGTAGAAGAAGAAGACTGAAAATGTCTAAACTTCAATTCTTGCGTGCGTTTTTAAATGATCGTTTAACTGCGGCTGTTGTAGAGATTTTTGGGGCTGTTGAGAAAACGGTAGCCGAGTACCAGGAGGAGAATGATCGTTTACGGGGTCTGCTGCAGAAATCACCGGATATACACCGTATGTAGATCGTTTATGTATATAATCCACCCATAAATCGTGTGATTGTCTGCGAAGATGTGGCTTTAAATTCACCTTCATATGGTTAAATGGTGTCAGCAATGTATATTTTATATACTGTTTGAACCTGACAACACCAGGGAGTACTAAATAGGCTACTTGTTTGTGAAAACATTGCCACACGAGGGCGATGTTGCTGGTCTATAACAGCAAAAAAAGCCTACATTAACACGTTATTTCTTTAGGGATTATGCTCCAATTAATGTCGTTCGTAACGTTATAACGCAATGTGTGTCATCTTGAATGCGTTTTTGTTTAGAAAGTACTAAATGTTAAATGGCGCAGATGGAATGGCCAGTTTTCCGGTTATCATTGGATAAACTAGACCGGGGAAACGTCATCAACAATCTCAAGGACTGTAGGCAAGACCAGTGGCGTCTTTCGGCCTTTGATCCAGTTAAAAAAATAAGATTTCTGCTTGTTTTGTGCTGCGCCCTCGTTAATTGTGCAGGGTTGTATCTTGCGCTGCATCTTTCCACATGGCAACTTTCCCAATGCATTATGTCAATATTGAGTCTTATTTGTTAATTATATTCATGTACTAGGAGAAGGGCGAATTGCGGTGCACAATTCGTTGCCTTTTTGCCGTTGAAGCTAGGATAGGCAATTCCATTGTGATATGGTCTAGTTTTAGTTGGGGATCGTGATGGCTGTTACAGATCAACTTGAGGATTATTCCAGAAGTATTGCTCAACAAATTCAGCGTGGCCTGAACAAGTTAAAAAAAAACATCTGTTGTGAATTCGATTTATAATTAGATACGACAGTACTGGGGTTAAGGTTAGAAAAAAAATCGCATCTCCATGGATTCAAACTTGCAACCATTAAAGTGACGTTTTGGGTGGGTGGGGTTCCGCCCGTCCACCATAGCAGACAACAACACCTTTCCTAACGGGCACTCTATTAAACTGCTTTCAGAAATTTGTAAGAAGGAAGAAAAATGAAATGTTGCTTGCATAAGTATTCAACCTAGACGGATTAATATTTGCTAGAGCCCCCTTTCTCTGCCATAACCGCTTTCAATTTTTGGTAAATAAGTACAAGTTTTGCACGCAGTGCTGAAGTCCCTTAAAGGCTGATTTATACTTCAATGTCAAATGCGTCTGCGTAGGATCCGCGGACAGCGCAGAGAGCCGCACAGGCCCGCGCAACCAGGCGCACCAGCTCAAAAATCTAAAAGCGCGTGGCTACGCGTACGTGAACGGCAGAGGTCCAACCAATCACAAACGGTGATTGGTTGGATGGCAGAGGGGTTTACAGAGAGTACGGAATTCCGGCCAAATTTGACTTCCTGTATCAATAAAGACGAAACAACAATGGAGTCTGGAGGCATGGCTCAAATCGAGGAACTTTTGATAGTATAGGAGAAATTCTGGGCGAAGAGCCAGCAACTTGCCAGAAGAGGTGGAAGCTGATGAGGGACAAATATGTAAGAATAAAGAAGAAATTGAAGAGTAAAAGTGGAGATGCAGGAGGGGGAAAAAAGCACTTCCGTTTTATATAATGCTTTCTTGGCTGTCCGGGCACATAAAACGCAGTGAAACCAACTCTAATTTTGGCGAGGACACAAGGTAAGTTCAGTTTTATTAATTGGCAAATTCATTGTTGATACTTGTACTACAAAGTTGGCTAACTGGCCAGTAAAGATTAAAGATTCGTATTAGCAACACAGGAAACAAAAACGAAACTTAGTTGACGTTTTTCTCAATACACTTGAGTTATCCCTATGGACTGGGAGTAAACGAAAATTTTAGTCACGTTGTCTGAAAAACTAAACTGCAAGTACTAAGTGTATACTCCAGTGATTCTGTTGCGTTCATTTTACCAGTTGTTTGTTTGCATGGCTGCGTTAATTAGCTAACTACTCAGTTAAATGTAGTTATATTTAGATGTAGCTATCAATATTGCTGCCACAATTGTACCTGTAGAAACAGACGTTTTATGTAAAGCAAGTTTGGCTAGCTAACAATAATAGTGCTATTTTGTCATGCTTTAGGTAAAGCAAGTTTGGCTAGCTAACACTAATAGTAGTTTTTTGCCATGCTTTAGTTATGTAAAGCAAGTTTGGCTAGCTAACACTAATAGTACTATTTTGCCATGCTAGCTAGTTGTTCATCCAACATTAAATGCTAAGTAAATGTGTCGACGTGATTTTTCTTCAGATGAGTAAATAGTTTTAGCCGAAAGTGAAAGGGGGAGCAGGGACAAGTGTCAGGCAACTTTAAAGTTGAATGAAATTATGTATTTACTTGAACCTGAATAACCTTATTAGGGAGAAAATGATTACCATCTCTTAAAGGTTATACTTTGTGTTTTTATAAGTTTATGCATTACTTTAGTAGGCAGGGAAGGGACAAGAGTCTTGATAGTAAGGGACAGAATGGTACAGGGAGCCAACAGGGGACATGGAAGAGGAGAGAGTAGACCATAGTGGAACAGAGGATAGGAAACAGCAGAGAGAAGAGATGGAGATAATGATAAAATAAAAAAAGATTACTTTAATACAACAACAGTGATATTGTGGCATAATTTTAAGGTTACTTGAAAGCAGGCATATGCCTGTTTATTTTCAGTAGTCATGCACTGCAAGCTTATGTTATGCTCCCCTCCCCCCTTCAGGTTGAGTAGCCCTGTTGAATAGTAACATGTGTTGTCATTGCAGATGGAGTACACCAGCAGCTCATCAATCCTACAGTCACCTGAAACTGACCTGGACTCAAATGTAACTTCACCTGCTGCATCAGTTGACCCCGAGGCTGAGAACAGACAACCATTAGAACCTGCCATGTCTAATTACCAAAGACCTTTCCACCAAAAACAACCTAGGAGTCTCTCTAGGTACATCCTGCCTTGACTCCTCTTCATCCTCCTAGAGAGCACCAAAGAAAATTAGGACGAACGATGAGCTTACAGCTCGACTTAACCTTCTGGATCAGTGCAGAAAAGAGGGAAGAGAGACATGCCATGCTCACTTCAAAGTTTGATGATGATATTGCAAGATTTTGTCACACCATACGTGAACTGATCCGCGAACTGCCACAACATAAAAGGTCTAGCCAAGTTCAAAATCCATCAGCTTTTATTTGAGATGGGGAAAGAAAGTGCTGAAGACACTGTTTGAATACACACCCCGATGTGGCTAAAGTAATCTTTTTCAAAGTGACTAAATAACTTTTGTTTGTGATTTGAGTCAAAATAATTTGCATACTTCATGGATGTTGACCTTTTGAGTTATTTGATTCATTATTGTTTAATTTTATTTATTCTTTGATTTAAAATGCAGAGAAAGTGCATGTTTGAACAAAATATGAGTGCACTTTCTCTGCATTTTAAATAAGTTCTATGTAGTCTGCTCTTTTCACTGTTTGCAATACTTTGTTACACTTACAATTGTACATTGAAATATTTAACAAAATAAAGAGGTTTTCTTTAAATGTGTATGTCCATAATTCACTGAGAGTTCAGTAGGCCAGCCCTCAGCACCATATCCTGCCATGGCACATGAAAAACCTCATCAGGTCATTGCAGACTCCAACAGCAGCCCGAGAGGCTCTCCCTGCATCAGCCAAGGTGCCTCCCTCTGTGACCTGTCTTCTCCACTCCCTGGCTGTGCTTCGCCATTGTTCAAAAGAGTCTTTGAAATTAGGTGGTATATACTTTGTTGCAGGTGTGTTGGCAGCATATGTGTAGGCCAGATAGTTGTGCAGTGCAGCACAGGCCTTCACAACGTGTACATTTGTCTGGTAGGAATTCTGACGGTCTGCGTAGAATTCTCCACCTTGCGACCGTGATACCAAATTAGTTCTCAATCACACGTCTGGCCCGTGAATGTTGATAGTTGTAGATCCTCTTGCTTTTGTTCAGATTGGCACCTGGTAAAGCAGAATATACATTGAAATTTAAAATAACAAAAACCCCACTGACTAACTGCATTTTGTTGTACTGTACTTGTACCGTTCAATGACAAAGTTGAATCTATTGTCAGTGAACAAGTACAGTACAAAGAAATGCAGTTTGCGTCTAACCAGAAGTGCAAATAGAGGGCAAACTATTTTCAAGTATTAAGTATATGTATGTACAAGTGGTATGTATAGATGTGAAATTAATGCAAATGCACTACATATGGCAATTCTAAATGTGCAATGGAAGCAAATAGAAGGCAGAACATTTACGAGTATTAAGTATATAACCCTAACCCTATAATTAATCTAATATTATCTGCTTATGATTTAACCCTCCAAATATTTTCAGAATATCAATAAACAATTGCTTACTTTGAAAGGGCTTCATCAGATTTACATGCAATGGAAAAGCAGCATCTCCAACGATGACATGGGGATGGTGACTCCTATCCCAGGAAGGTTTGCAGCTGGAGGGATAGCAACTGTCCCCTGAAGCAGGATTGCGTGAAGTGGGTGGCTTGATGTGTATTAAAGGGTTTCAAGCAATTCAGAAGATTGTTGAAACGATTAGCCGACATGCTAAAATATTTTAAACACGCTCTTCGTCCATATTACGCATCTGCTGAACAAGCACACTGTATTCTGGCTAGATAGCTATTATATTGTTTACCAACTATACAGATACTTCTTGTGTGAAGTTTTCCTGCTCTACAAGCGAACAAACCATGTGCCAAGCGTCTTCTCTCTTTTCTTATTCATTTAATTTTACTAGTTCTCTCAAACACGCCATTCCAGAAACCGTCTTCCCCGATCTAGCTAGTTAGCTACCTATTATATTGTTTACCAACGATACAGTTCCTTCTTCTGTGAAGCTTTCCTGATCTACAAGCGAACGAACCAACGTTTTGCGCGACATCGCTGCCTAGTGCTAAGAAGTGTAATGGCCATCTACGCAACAAGGCCACACAAGGTCGCACAACTATAAATGCTGAGCACGTCTGCGTACAGACGCACATGACATTAACAACGCAGACCCACAGAAGCATAAATCAGGCATTAGGCCCTGCCATCCTTTATGGCAGATTTGCACAGGGTTGTTCAGGTTTGATTGGACGACGCTTGTGGACATCAATATATAGCATCACAAATTCTCAATAGGATTGAGATCAAGACTGACTGGGCCACAGTAGGACTTTCACTTTTTGTTCTCATGCCTCTCAATTGTTGCTTTGATCTTGGGACCATTGACCTGCTAAATGGTGAATTTCCTTCAAAGCTTTTCAGAAGTTCTCTTGCAGTATTTTGCTCCATCCATTCATCCTTCAATTTAAACAATAATCTCAATCTCATCTGACCCCAAAACCTTTTCCTACATCACATCTGGGTCACTGATGCTTTCAGATGATACTTTTTGAGTAACTGCTTCTTTGGGTTGAGTTTTGAGGGACAAGCTTTTTGTGGCAGTGTTATTTATTTATTTTTAATTTACGCTTCTGGACATTCCAACCACATACATTGATAAAGGAAACCAAATTTAACCAATCACAAAAAAATGTGCAACCATTACTGCAATTAAAATGAACAAATGCAATTTCCTTTTGCAGAAAATATTAGTACATGCCTTACCATCAAATAGAATGGATAAAATTGGAATCGTGCACCAAAACCTGCAAATGATTAGAATTACTATTAACTTGGGAGGGTCCAGTGTTCCATAACAATTTGAAACTTGATCTGGTTTGGTTTTAACCATATGGGTGTGTAGTAACCACATGCCAAGATCAAAAGGCCTGTCCGAGGCCCTCAGAAATAAAGAGTATTGACGTAAATTAGTCTGGGAGGAGTTGCAAAGCCATTTCCAAGCAATTTGAAGTACATCATTCTAATGTCTGACACAATTACACATGGAGAAAATGCCTAACCACTAGCAATCTACATAGGACAAAATGCTCTTCGAAGTCTTTAAGAATCTCGGGGTAACATCTGAGGATCTATAGGCCTCTCTTGTCACAATCACCGTTGAAGTGCATGATTCAACCGTCTGAAAGAAACAGTGGAAATGTGGCCTACATCCAAGGTCAGGAAGGACATGTACATATTCAATGTTTGGGAGCACCATCAATGTTGTCAATGACCATGGGTGAATGAGTAATCGGAATGTTGAGGGAGCGGAACATTTGAACTCTATAGAAGTTGAGCACATGGTAAAGAAAAAGGGTGTCATGGAATTCTCTAGACCCAAACTCGAGGCAAACTCTGTTACATTTAGGGTTATCTCCCTGCAGTGGAAACGCACCTTGCCCCAGTCTGACGTAGTGATGAAACGGGGACAGAGATGGTGGATAACATTGCATTTAGCAACATGTGGGAAATTACCTATTGGGAAGTTTTATCAGTTGGCCAATTTACACGCTTTGAACTGTAATGTTGATAATACATTACAGGGTGTAGAGACTTCATTTTGTTGAAGTACTAGAAAGGTATGTATTTGGCCATATCTATATTTCGTAGGTATTTATTTCATGTTTATTATTCAGCTGTTGTCTTTTTAACTGTGATAAACAGACACTTAGCTCTTCCTCACTTTCCCTCCAGACTCCCTCAAGGTCACTCTCCTTGTCTCTGAAGGGGAGGTTACACCTGGTCTGCAGAAGCGGAGCCCCGGTCTGGGGCAGGAGGATTCAGAGCCCGCAGTGATTAAAGAGGAACAGGAGGAACCCAGGACCAGTCAGAAGGAGGAGCAGCTTGAGGGTCTGGATGTTGATAATCTAGAGTTTAGATTCCTTCCTTCCTGTGTGAAAAGTGAATGTGGTCAGGAAGACCCACTTCAGTCCTTGACCTTCCCCCAAATCCGGGCTGTGGAGAACAGAGAGAGTGCCTTTCCACTGGTGGACCACACCCCTTTTGACACTAGTACCCACCTAAAGGGTCTTGCCATTCCCTATGATCCTCCAGATCATCTGAACAATGCCTTCAGTATCCGCTCCACCATAAGCAGTGACCCAGTAAGACTTGACAACCACCCACCATTGGATCCCAACCCACTAATGGGGGAACACTGTTCCCAACCCAGCACCACGTCTAAAACTCACTGCTGCCCTGACTGTGGTGAAACATTCGCTCTGAAGGCTGACCTGCAGGGTCATGTGACTCTCGCCAAGAAGAGACCAAGCGAATGCTGCCTGACGCGTGTCAGACACTCCCCCATTACAGAGTTACATGTCACATCCCATGTTCGGCACGTGGAGAAACACTGCACTTGTCCGTTTTGTGGAAAGACCCTCAAATACAAAGGAGACCTGTCCAGACATATGAGGATTCACACAGGTGAGAAACCTTTTAGCTGTCGTGAATGTGGGAAGAGCTTCAATCAGAAGGGGCACCTAATTGAACATGTGCGTACTCACACAGGAGAGAAACCCTTTAGCTGCGGTGACTGTGGGAAAAGCTTCATACAGAAAGGGGATCTAAGGAGACATATGCTGACTCACACAGGGGAGAAGCCATTTAGATGTGCTTACTGTGGGAAGAGCTTCATTCAGAAGAGGGACCTAAGGAGGCACATACTGACTCACACAGGAGAGAAATCATTTAGCTGTGACGACTGTGGGAAAAGCTTCAAACGGAAGGGGAAGTTGAGCATGCACATTCTGACTCACAGTGGAGAGAACCTCCACAATGAATGAAAAGCATGGGTTCCTTCCTAGGTTCAAATCATACTAGGGAGTTTTTCCTAGCCATTGTGCATCAATATCTTGTTTTTGCATGCTCTTTGGCATCTCTAGGTTGGGTATAAGCTGTATAAGCTCTGTGTAAAATAAAGTAAAATGTTAAAACAAGTTATGTTTGTACAACATTATTATACTAGTATACAACAATATTGTAATACAGTATTTGTAGTAAAATAAATACTAATACTGAGCTATATTTTATGCACGCATCCCTGTGTTCTATACTCTAGTACCCACTTGCTAGGGTAATGACATGTTTTTCTCAAATGTCTTATGAGGTTGGAGAACAATTCATGGATAGATCTTTGGTATCATTGGTCTTTGGTTATGTACTGCCCTCTTCAGTTCTTTGCATAAGATTGATTTTGATGTCATTGTTTGTTTTTTTACCAGGACCTAAATCCACACCTGACTTGTAGTGGTTGACTTTCAAGCAATGGATCACAAATAAGTTGAAATGGATCATTTCAACTTATTTGTGCTTGTGGGTCAGGTAAACTGGAGACAATTTAAATGAATGTTATTAAAGAGGCTTACCAATTGTGGACTGTTGTTGACCTTTCTCTCTGATTACCTTCAGAGTCCTGCACGTGTGGACAAAACGAGTAACTTGTGGTGGACTTTTACTTTGGTATTACAGTACTTTGCAAATGTCTTAGGCACCTGAAATTTGAACTAAGGCAATTTTTTTGGGGTAGTTAAGTGGTTTAATTAAAATATATATAAATACATGAATATAATAATTATTTTTACAAATAAACCTACTAATGAAATGACTTTAGTTTGACTTTCAGGTGCCTAAGACTTTTGCACAGTACTGTATATAAAGTGCGTCTACAACATGAACACATTTAAAATGTATTAAAAAATGTGCAAGTATTTTACAAACAATATATTAATTATTAACATATATATTAGAACAAAGTGAACTAAAAGGAAAGCAGTTTAGAGAATATGAAGCTGAATATGTTTATTTTCCTTCTTGTTCATATAAATGTTTTTTTAAATGTACACACAAGGTAGACATGATAGATGTTTTTGCAAATTAAAACAAACAAGACCCATAGAATATAGGGATGCAACGAAACATCGGTCAGCAATCATTATCAACAAATTACAGGCAAAAATTTAATATCGGTGTCAGATGATTTCTTTAAATTTGTCTGTTTTATTACCGTCTAAATCGACATCCAGTATGCGCCAGTCATTTTTATAATTTCTTTTGCTATAGTCCTGTCCTATTGTTTTATTTGTATCGCTCTGTTAGAGATTTGTTGAAGTCTAATATCTGATTGACGACCTTTATATCCAGGCATTGTATTAAATTCAATTACAGAAAGAGAATTTGTATTTATAATAAAATGTCTGCATTTTCCATTCATTATGAGATATATATTTCAGTATTTAGTCATTAAAATATACAGAACAGTAACTTTTGAATTTGCATTTGTTGAATCTAGAAGCGCCTTCAGAGGCTACATTTTATGGTGTTTTTTTGCCGGTGTACAAATGTACAGAAATGATAAAACATCTGGGGCGTGGAATCATTCCTGTGGTTCCACATCTTTTCAAAGTGTGAGGCGTCAGGGCATCAACAGAGAGCTTCAGTTTAGGCGCACACTTAACTGGAAAGCAGTCATCTTCATATTCAATGTTTTCATAATAAGTCAAGGTGTTCTCTAATAATGAATATACATTTGGCAAAGGTATGTGTTTGGGAAACGTCTTTTTATGTTAAACCAATCAACCCAATTTAGTTTTCGTGACTAGCACACTTTATGAGGGCAATACGAAATATTACCATAACATCAGTGCTGACCGACAGAGTAAAGCACAGGCTCGCACTAGCAAATGCACTGCGACATTATTAGGTCATCACGCGCATATGGGGTAGATGAACAACTGACAGCAACTTAGATGTCCGCAGTTCTGAAGAGATCTGCAGAATGATCCACAATTGCTGGAACAGCGCAGACCTGCGCAAAACTGGACATTTCGCTATACAAAATAAACAACATTTTAGATTCTTGCAAAGTCAGTTTAAAGCATTAAAAATCAGACTTAGCCTACTGATAATGATGATAATAATGCATTTTATTTATATAGTGCTATTCAAGGACCCAAAGACGCTTTACAAAGTGGACCATGCAACAGAAACAAAAAACAGTGAGAAAACAGTGGGATTGGGCATGGCAAGGGGTAGGTGATTTTGAACAGATGAGTCTTGAGGCGTTGCTGGAAGATGGGGATAGTCTCAGAGTCATGGATGTTTTGGGGGAGAGAGTTCCAGAGCCAAGGAGCAACCCTGGAGAATGACCTGTCACCAAAGCCTTTGACCTTGGACTTGGGGATTATGAGGTGGCCTGCAGTACTGTAAAGGAGTGAGCGTGTTGGTTGATATGGAAGAATGTCGGTGAGGTAGGCAGGGGCAATATTGTTTAGGGCTTTATATGTCAGTAAGAGGATCTTGTAGTTGATGCGTTGGGAGACAGGAAGCCAGTGTAGAGGATCGGGGTGATATGCTGCCAGGACTTGGTGTAAGTGAGTAGTCTGACCGCAGAGTTGTGAACCATTTGGAGCTGATGGAGGGATGTAGATTTGATGCCGGTGAGTAGGGAGTTGCAGTAGAAAAGACGGGAGGTTATGAACACATGTATTAGGGTTTCAGCAGCAGGACAAGAATGAAGGTCTGAGTTTGGCAATGTTGTGGAGGTGGAAGAATGAAGATTTTACATTCTGTTTAATGTGTTGATCAAAGGTGAGTGTAAAGTCTAGGATGATGCCAAGGTTATGTGCGTGGGGGGATGGAGAAACAATGGTGTCATCGTTGCCGAGAGTGAGTGTGCCGGTTTTGGTGAGGGTGGATTTGGTTCTAATGAGTATAAGTTCTGTTTTGTCACTGTTGAGTTTGAAGACATTTTCCTTCATCCATGCTTTTATTGCCATCAGGAAGGATTCAATATGGGTCAGAGATGGTTTGGTTAGAGATCTGGTGGCTAGATATCTGTGTATCATCAGCATATGATTCCATATGATTCCACTGCTGATGTATTCCATCAGCAGTGGAAATTAAGGTTAAAGTGATGGGGGATTTGACCAAGGGGAGGGATGTAGATGATGAAGAGTAAGGGACGAAGTACTGAGCCCTGCGGGACACCCAGTGTATGTGGCTGAGTCTGAGTTTGGGCCTTTGAGTGAAATGTAATGGGTTAGGTTAGTGACGTAGGAGTTCAGTCAGGAGAGTGCACTTCCCTCAATGCCCAGCCCCTGGAGCCTGGTGATCAGAATCTGGTGGTTAACGGTGTCAAAGGCAGCACTCAGGTCAAGGAGAATCAGGATGTTGAGGGAACCGGCATCAGCAGAGAGGAGAAGGTTGTTGACCACTTTGAGGAGTGCAGTTTCTGTGCTGTGGATTGGCCGGAAAAAGGCTGGAGAGATACATACAGATTGACTCACACTGGAGAGAAACATATGGATTGTTTTTGAGAAGGTAGATTTGGAGCTGTGAGGCAACAATTCTTTCAACAGTTTTGGCCAGGAAAGGGAGGTTGGAGAGGGGGCAGAAATTGTCAAGGATGGTGGTGTCTAGTCCAGGTTTCTTTAGGATGCAGCAGCCTCACACACCTGGTTCAAATGTTGCACTACCACTTACTCACTTGTTTGACGCAATCAACCAATCATCAAGTGTTTAATTTGAATCAGGTACGTGAGTGCTATTGCAAAAACAAAAATGTGCAGCCCATTGGGTCCCCAGGACCAGGATTGAAGAACACAAACTTAGAGGAAGTCATAGGTATTAGGCTATAATTTCAACTCATGGTTTGTCTTATTTTACACAGAATCGCACAAACTGCGGCTTACTCGTGAGCAGATAGATTAATGAGTAGTTTTTCTAAAAAATTTTGCCCAAGTCGTCACCCAAACAAACAGAATATGAGGAGGTCCTGATAATTCAGGTATGTTGAAAATGTGTTGTCTTCCATCAGTCAAATACATACAATTGCACCTCATCTCCACCGGATCTTAGAAACATTGTTCATTTATAAGCATGATGGGATCTTTTTTAGCACTGACCGTTTTATTGCAAATTAATGTGACAGTGTATATTATTGCACGCTAGTATATGTGTTTTAGCCTAAATATTTCCGTATGTTGCTTTTAATTTGGTACCAATATTTTTCAATTACTCCATGAGTTATCATTAGACAAATACCATCATACAGGCTTGGTCGCCTCAGGTAGCGCAACAGGTTAGTTGCTTCTCCAACCATTTTCGGTGTTTACTCTTTTATATACGTTTAACTCTTTGAGTGAGGCCTTTGTTGGATCGACAGACAGCTGGACAGATCATACAGATTGTGGTGCATCTTAAGTTGCTGACCAGGGCTAACCAGGCTGGTCAGTATTACTGATCAACATTTACTTCAGGTCAACAACAAAAAATAGACAAAATGCATATTCAAAATCAATCATTCTATTTACAATAAGTGATACAGCTGTTATCATTTGGATAATAATGTAAAGCACAGTCCTGTTTGTCTCCCATCAGTCAGTTTCTAGGCAGTGCCTTTAGGGAATTTAAGTTACGCAAAATGATTTGGGGAGAGAGCTATGTAGTGACCATCTCCTGTATCTCACCCTGTGCTTAGGCTACTCAGCGCATTAAGATTTTAACTAGCAAATGCCTACGCATCCCCTAGAGATCCAACGGAGTATTGGGGCACCGTGACGCGTCTCCTTGGCAACATTATTATGACGTAATTGTTAACCATATATTCAGGCGAAATGCCAAAATGTGCATTTAGTATCTTTATCACAGCGTACCATCCTTGAATTACCGGAATACCAATTACATCATAACATCAACTACAAACAGATTATCCTAAACGAAGTTGTTCTAAATTGGGTAAGCTATGCCTAGAGGTTTTTGTTTATTTCCATGGTCTATTCCAGAATCAAAGTGCAAATATCCCATTAACATGTAATTTTAACCTGATAATGATACAATAAATCCTTGTTCGTGGAGTTTAGATGAGTATGGGCTTAAATAATCTGACGAAAAATGGGGAAAAGCTAAAAATGGGGCTAGATAGCATACAAAAAAAACCGTATTTCTTTCTTTGCGCACAGTTTGGCCAGGGCTTCAGCTCCGGGTGTTTTTGCAGTAGCCCCCAATCTTTTGTTCCAATTCCAAAAACAGATTGTTTTTTATGTCTAATGGATTTGCATTACCACGAAGATGTATGGTTGTTTTGTGAGTTTACATTATTGCAGCCGCCGGTGTTAAGAAGATATATTTGTCAGTATACGGTCCAATCACCGACGAAATCCGGAAGACTCAACAAAAACCCGGACAAACGCTATTTTTTCTATACTGTACAACCCTATCAGTGTGTCTTTCCCACAATTGGTCTCTGGAAACCACCCCACCTGGCGGCACTGATTAAGAACCACGGGATTTTTTAGCGTGTCTAGTGACAACCCGGATTACAGCTACTTCCGCGACTTCGGTAAACCGGGTCTTGTGTGTCGGTTCACCTGAAAACCACCACTCGTTCTGTTACCGAACAGCACTTCGTTTAAAATGCTTCAAATAGCCTAATAACACGTAGTCTATTTGAAGCATTTTATATGAACAATAAACATCTCCAATGTAAAGGCGAAACATTTGACTTTAATTTACCCTTTTGGTCTTCATTTAAATGAAGCTGCTTGCTGCCATCCGTCAGATACATTTCTGTTTTATTATACCTGCAATTCGTGTATTTTTGCTTTTAACATGTTGTTTTTACCGGACGGAGTAAGTTAGGCCCGTGAGACACAACATTAGCCTTATTTGGCTCGTCTGTGTCTAAAAATGAGTCATGCATTTTACTATCATGGGCTTTACTTACATCGTTTAACAGTGCTTACTCTTCTACATTTCCTATCGGTTAAGATATGTAATCTTATTTAAATAGCCTCGGTATAGCCTAGTCAGAACACTGAATATGTGTTTATTGGCACGAAAAACATGAAGTCATTATCTTTATGCCCAGAACTCACGACTACTGATCCAGAGATGGACCCTATACACGCCAACTGGGAGGAAGTACACTATAACTCTGAGGTAAGACTGTAGCCAGGATAAACCAGTCATTGAATGTTATCCATATGATTGGCATGTTGATTGGTTATGGACCTAATGGATACATCTTCATTGCAGAGAAATATCATGAGACAATTCATGATCTTGCAACAAGAACAGGAGGTTCCTGTGTGCCTCACCATGAAGCACTTCACCAATTGGCTCATGACAAAGTGGAACTTCATGGACGAGTGAGTCAAGCTTTAAGTGTGATCTGCAACTAAGCAGTCTTTCAATTGTTTAATATAAAGACAATCATTTACACATCAGCAAAACTAGGAGGTGTATATATATTCTGTAACTTTGTTAGGTCTACATGGTTGGTTGATTTGATAGACAAATAGATAAGAGTCAGACAGGAGTCTTATTGTGTTTTCATATTCACGTAAAGGTATCAGGGAGTGATCACAGAGAGGACAGAGTGGAGGGAGCTCTTATTGTCTGAGTTGGTAAGGGCACAAGTATAGGCAGTGTTACAGGACAGTGGTTGTCATCTCCAGGACTCAGGACCCAGAATATTAATGGTTTTCTTTCTAACCCTCTAATGAGGGACACTGAGTGACTACAGTGATTTACCAATTAGAATAGATAACCAGTATACTCGTGGGTCCCCGGGCTCAGAGTTGAGAATCACTGGCATAGGACGTATGCACTAGGGCAGACCCACCCATTGAAAGCAAAACCCTTTCATTTGTTTCAATGTTTGAAGAATGCTTTTAAACATTTGTGAGTTTGCTGGTGAATCCAAAGACCTAAGATGATTCTTTTTGCACAGATCTGGAAGTCAAAGAGGCTTGAACAGTATGACCGTATGAAGCAGGAGATCTGCATAGAGCTGAACAATGAGCACCGTCTGTCTTTGCGGTTTGGCAGAAAAGTACTATTACATCATAATTATTCCTGCTATTTTTTAATCCAGACATACCAAAGAGGACCTTCTTGATTTCACTTGCATTCCTTTTGCTCTTCTTTGAAGGTGACCAAAGATGGCTTTAAAATGATGCTGGAGAAGCTCCACCTAGCCGCGGTTCTGGATGTCAAGGGGATCTTGGCCGCCTTCCCCAGTCAGCTGCCTTACCAGTCAATGGAAGGGCCTACAGCGTTCACTGATATGGCTGCAGCGCTGAGTCCTGGGATTGTTTACTCCACCTTGAGTTACATCCTCCTGGACCCTGAGGCAGAAGATGGGTTGGTCGGACACCGGAAGACAGCCATCGAGGAGGTGGCCAAGAAAGTGGAGACTGCTGGCACAATCTTTCAAGAAGTGCCACTGTCCATTCTGGGCGCCGTGTCCTTCACGGTAGCAGTGGACATTGTGGACACTGTTTCAAACAAACTTGAAGAGGGAGTGAGAACCTTCGACCATCTGGGGTTCGACAGCACGTTGTTGGAGTCCAAGGCTACTGTTCTTGATGCCCTGGTGGACATAAAAGCATATATTCAAATGAGCAACGTTCCTGTGATCCCGAAGCAGCTTGTGGTGCCAGCTATTACAATCAGCCTGATCCTTTCCCAGGTCCAATGCTCAAGCCCTGTAACGCAGGCTTCTGCCAGCAACGTGGTTAAAGCTCTTAGCGTCTTGCCGTGGGTCAGCGTGACGGAGCAGCAGGAATTTGGAAACGTCCTACTCCAGTATTCCGATGTTTCCAAAGTCATTGCCGACATAGGCAGACAGTTTGCTGCACTGAAGAAAAGAGTAGATGATATTCCAAACCTGGACAGGCACTTGGAATATCTGGTGGCGGTGAACGTTGCATCACGTGTTCCAGATCAGTACCAGTCCAACCGCGATGAGGTCCAGTTGACCCGGTATGTGATGGCTAAGTTTCTGGAATCGTCCGTCACCATCCTTACTGAGCGGCAGACCTCAGACCCAGGCAGCACCATGGAGGAACTGGTTGAGGTTGAGGAGCTTCAGCCCTCTGAGGTGGAGGAGCAGCCTTTGGAGATCATGGCTGTTGAAGAATCAGAAGTAATTTTCTTTCAGTTCATGTGTATATTATTTAGGATATTCTCTGGTTGACTGTATTCAGATTACTTGGATATATTTAGAACTGCCATAGGTTATGTTAGTTATACAAATGACCAATGTCTTTTTGCAGAAGGATTTGACAGAGAATGCTGCGTCTGAGAAACTGTCTCTGTTTGATGTCTCCCACCCCAACCACGATGATGACATTAACCTAGAGGTCTTCCTGCAAGAGGTGAAGAATAAGGAGGCAAGGTTTTACACCTGGCCCATGTCCAAAGTGGTTGCATTTTATATCACCATTTTCTTTTACAATTTAACAAATGAATAATGATTAGTTTGTCTGAATGTCGTTGGGATGTTTTTTTGAAAACAAATCGGATTGTGTTGTTTACTTTACTATTACACTGCTCTCCCTGTGATTTCAGAACACTAAGCTCAGTCCAGACCTGTGCACAGGAGGACCTACTGAAAACAGTGGTAAGTTCTGTAAGACTTTGTTACCAGTGATGGTGTGGGCTCTTGTAGTTTAATGAAGCTATCTGGCTTAGGCTGAGTGCTGATTCTTTTGTTGCATGAAAAATGTAGGGGTGTATTGGATGAAGTTCTTATCTTATTATCTAGGGCTTTTGTCTACTGATTCAAAAATGGACCCTAAACCATCCTCTTGGGAGGCAGAACACTATAAGTCTGAGGTAAGTTTGTAGCCCGGTGAAACCATGAATGTAAAGTTATTCCTGTGATTGGCATGTTGACTAGTTATGGAACTAACGGAAGACCCTTCATTGCAGAGAAATATCATGAGACAATTCATGATCCTGCAACAAGAACAGGAGGTTCCTGTGTGCCTCACCATGAAGCACTTCACCGATTGGCTCATGACAAAGTGGAACTTCATGGACGAGTGAGTCAAGCTTTAAGTGTGATCTGCAACTAAGCAATCTTTCAGTTGTTTAATATAAAGACAAGAATTTAAACATCAGTAAAACTAGGAGGTGTATCTGTATTCTGTAACTTTGTTAGGTGTACATGCTAGGTTGATTTGATAGACAAATAGATAAGAGTCAGACAGGAGTCTTATTGTGTTTTCATATTCACGTAAAGGTATCAGGGAGTGATCACAGAGAGGACAGAGTGGAAGGAGCTCTTATTGTCTGAGTTGGTAAGGGCACGAGTATAGGCAGTGTTACAGGACAGTGGTTGTCATCTCCAGGACTCAGGACCCAGAATATTAATGTTTTCATTCTAACCCTCTAATGAAGGACACCAAGTGACTACAATGAATGAGCAGTTAGAAAAGATTACCAGGAATACAACTGGGCCTCAGGCCCAGAGTTGAAAACCACTGCTATAGGACAAATGCGCTAGGATAGACCCACCCCCTGAAAGCGAAACCCATTCATTTGTTCCCATGTTAGAAAAATGCTTTTAACCACTTGTGAGTTCACTGTTGAATCCAAAGACTTAATTAAGATGATGCTTTTATGCACAGATCTGGAAATCAAAGAGGCTTGAACAGTATGACTGTATGAAGCAGGAGATCTGCAGAGAGCTGGACACAGAGCACCGTCTGTCTTTGCGGTTTGGCAGAAAAGTACTATTGCATCATAATTATTCTTGCTATTATCTAATCCAGATATACCAGAGGACCTTACTGATTTCACTTCCATTCTTTTTGCTCTTCTTTGAAGGTGACCACAGAGGGGCTTAACATGATGCTGGAGAAGGTCCAACTAGCCGCAGATCTGGAGGTCAAGTTGATCTTGGCCGCCTTCCCTAGTAATCTGCCTTACCAGTCAATGGAGGGGCCTACAACGTTTATTGAAATTGCTGGAGCTTTCAGTCCCGAGATGGTTTACTCCACCTTGAGTTACATCCTCCAGGACCCTGAGGCAGAAGGTGGGTTGGTCGGACACCAGATGTCAGCCATCAGGGAGGTGGCCAAGCCGGTGGAGGAGACAGCCGCCACAATCTTTACAGAAGTGCCACTGTCCATTCTTGGCACCATGTCCTTCAAAGCAGCTGTGGACATAGTGGACACTGTGTCAAACAAGCTTGAAGAGGGAGTGAGAACCTTCGACCATCTGGGGTTCGACAGCACGTTGTTGGAGTCCAAGGCTACTGTTCTTGATGCCCTGGTGGACATAAAAGCAAATATCCAAATGAGCAACCTTCCTGTGATCCCAAAGCAGCTTGTGGTGCCGGCTATAACAATTAGCTTGATCCTTTCCCAAGTCCAGTGCTCGAGCCAAGTAATGCAAGCTTCTGCCAGCAACGTGGTTAAAGCTCTTAGCGTCTTGCCGTGGGTCAGCGTGACGGAGCAGCAGGAATTTGGGAACGTCCTACTCCAGTATTCCGATGTCTCCAACGTCATTGCCGACATAGGCAGACAGTTTGCTGCTCTGAAGAAAAGAGTCGATGATAATCCAAACCTGGACAGGCACTTGGAATATCTGGTGGCGGTGAACATTGCATCACGTGTTCCAGATCAGTACCTGTCCAACCACGAGGAGGTCCAGTTGACCCGGGATGTGATGGCGATGTTTCTGGAATCGTCCATCACCATCCTTTCTGAGCGCCAGACCTCAGACCCAGGCAGCACCATGGAGGAATTGGTTGAGGTTGAGGAGCTTCAGTCGTCCGAGGTGGTGGAGCAGCCCTTGGAGATCATGGCTGTTGAAGAACCAGAAGTAATTTTCTTTCAGTTCATGTCTATATTATTTTGGATGTTGTCGGGTTGACTGTATACAGATTACTTTAATATATTTAGAACTGCCATAGGTTGTGATAGTTATACTCTACAAATGACATCTGTCTATTTACAAAAGGATTGGACAGAGAATTCTACA
>JACXGI010005190.1:18137-42541 GCA_016801175.1 Esox masquinongy | reverse complement strand
AGTGTCTCTGAAGCCATGCCTGTCATAACTGCTGTGTCCCTGAGGCCATGCCTGTCATAACTGCTGTGTCCCTGAAGCCATGCCTGTCAGAACTGCTGTGTCCCTGAAGCCATGCCTGTCATAACTGCTGTGTCCCTGAAGCCATGCCTGTCATAACTGCTGTGTCCCTGAAGCCATGCCTGTCATAACTGCTGTGTCCCTGAAGCCATGCCTGTCATAACTGCTGTGTCCCTGGAGCCATGCCTGTCATAACTGCTGTGTCCCTTAAGCCATGCCTGTCATAACTTCTGTGTCCCTTAAGCCATGCCTGTCATAACTGCTGTGTCCCTGAAGCCATGCATGTCATAACTTCTGTGTCCCTGAAGCCATGCCTGCCATAACTGTTGTGACATGTGACTGACATGGAAGGCTGTGACATGTGACTGACATGGAAGGCTGTGACGGAGGGATCTTTGATCTGATTTATATTACAGCATTGGAACACTGGGACAGGATCTACTGAGGGGGTGGGGTTGAGGGTGGAAGGGGTGTGGTTCAGGGTTGAGGGGGTGGGGTTGAGGTTGGAGAAGGGTGGAGTTGTGGATGGAGGAGGGTGTAGTTCAGGGTTGAGGGGGCAGGTTATAGAGCGAGCGGACCTTACTAGTTACAGGCATTCATCTGAACAGGGAGGTAAAAGTGTGTACACATTCATCATGTGAGGGACCAGGGGACTCAAAGGGCTGAGTGAACATGGCTAAGTGTGGATGTCATCAACTTTCTTTCAAAAGGAAGAATCTTGAAATTTGGAGTGACAGTGAGCAGCAGATAGAGAGGAAGAAAACACAGCCAGGAGAGAGTGAAAATATCTATAGGTCATCTGAAGTTTCTCTTTCCTCCACTGATGTCCAGCTGTCCTCATCCCTTTTCTGTGAGCTCACAGCGAGTCAGTTACAGACCAGGAGTGGAGTGCCGAGCCGGCACTTCTGTGAGCTCACAGTGAGTCAGTTACATAGCAGGAATGGAGTGCCGAGCCGGCACTTCTGTGAGCTCACAGTGAGTCAGTTACAGAGCAGGAATGGAGTGCCGAGCCGGCACTTCTGTGAGCTCACAGTGAGTCAGTTACAGAGCAGGAGTGGAGTGCCGAGCCGGCACTTCTGTGAGCTCACAGTGAGTCAGTTACAGAGCAGGAGTGGAGTGCCGAGCCGGCACTTCTGTGAGCTCACAGTGAGTCAGTTACAGAGCAGGAGTGGAGTGCCGAGCCGGCACTTCTGTGAGCTCACAGTGAGTCAGTTACAGAGCAGGAGTGGAGTGCCGAGCCGGGTGGGAGAATGAGCGACAGGGAGAGTCATATGAAAAAATCAGGAGGACAAAAGAGAGGAGGATTTAGCAGATGGGAGATGACAGGATACAAGAGGAGGGAGTAGTAGCAGAGAGAGAAATACTATTGCGACCGTGCATAACCATCTGGCTACAGGCAGAGAGGGTCGGGTCTGAGAGAAGAGAAAATGAGAAATGAAGACAGAGTAGGTGTCAGAAAGCTAGAGGCAAGATGTACCGAGATAGGTTGATAAAACAGGACACAGTTAAGGCCAAGCTTATTGGCTCATAATTAAAAATGTGAGTTAAGGCGGTGAGATAAAAAGAGGAAAGAAATTAAAGGAATGCAGACCTCACAAGGTTGAGTGGAGAACCATCATCGGGAAATGAGCTTATCAAAAGTGTCAAGCCCATTGAGGAAGTCTCCAAGGATAGGCAAGGTTTTCATGCAACACAACTCGCTGAAAGCCCAGCAGTGGCTGAACCACATCCCCTACAATATTGGCACTGGTTAGCAAAGCAATGACACATTGCCCTGCTAACTGAAACTCTAGTCTATCAGTCCCAAATCAACGAGCAACAAGTTCTGCACAGTCTGCAGTTTGCAGTTCAAGTCAGATAGAAGACAGACAGCACTGGAAGTAAATGGCCCTAACTAGCAAAAAAACTGTCCCAGACAACAATCGATTAAGACAAAATGTTACATATCAACCCTTGGTAGAGTGGGATCGCCCTAGCTATGAATAGTAGCATTTTCCGTAAGCAACAACAGCTTCAGAGGCATCATTTCTATTGCTGGGTTTGCTCTGACATTGGGGACACAACGGACCCATTCAAATAGGCATGCGAATGCTTCCATTATTCAGTAAATACACAATGTAGGCAAACAGGCAAACCCTTTTTTAGTGGCTATCTGAAACTTTTTCTCTTGAACCAGATGTGCAAGACTGACTAACTGCTAATAATTAGTTACAGTGTCATCCTCTCTGTGTCGCCTGTTTAAACAGTGTCCTTGTGTATACAAACTTTATTTCCACACACACGAATCAAAAAGAAAACATTTTCTATTTGTTAGGGGAGTTGTAGCAGTAGTGGGTTTTTTTCAACAGAGGAAAAGCCACAGTACAGTTAAAGGCAAACGGTATTAAGTCCTGTAAAACCAAACGAGCCAGGGCACGCGAGGCCTTCCTACCGCCCATCCAGGCCTTTTCCTCTCCAACGTGAACTTGCTAACACAATGGACGAGCAACAAGAAGTGATAAAAGATAGGACAGACATCACCTCTAGTTTCTGCTTTTTGGAATCAAATGGTTACATTTCTGACTCCACAGTGGCATGGGCTGTCTTGTACCTGTATTATGCTGATCAAGAACAATGCAATACACAGAGGACATCAAACACCTACAGTGTGAGTCACTCTCTTACAATCTCACCTGGGAGGACAACATACAGCATAACCCTAAACCCATGAACAAGAAACACCAGGGCAACCTGTGACACATCAACGGTAAAGTTCATCCTCACCTCTTTCATCACTGTCTAGTTTGTGTCTGTGTGGTGATGGTAGAGAGAGACAGGAGGACACTGTAACAGTTGATGAGAGAGAGACAGGAAGAGACAGGAAGACACTATAACAGGAAATGGGAGAGAGACAGAGAGGAAGTCTCTGTAACAGGCAATGACCCCACCCCATTCCATTCTGCCTTTCAGGATCCTAGCCTGGCGGACAATGTAATCAGACCTGTCTTCTCCACGCCAGCGCTGCAGATCAAAGCAAACACCTTAATTCAAAGTAAGATCTCTGACAGATGTTCTATATTCTGATGTCACTCGGGTGTTACCGTCAGTCTCGGATAAGGTTTCGGATCGAGGTAACAGCCCTAGGCTGCCCTAGTTCAAGGAGTCATCAGGAAAAATTTGGGGGTTCACAATGACAACCCATTAGAGTAAATGTCATTCCTGTTTAAAGTGCTTCTGTTCAACAACGCTGTGCACGACATATGTCAGTTCTCCTTGAAAATGTATGCATACTGCTTTTCTTAATGTAATATCAATTCTGTTAATGTTATTGACACAGTAATGAAGGGGTACCTCTTACACCCCTGTACATTTCTTTTAACTGCTGGCGGGACAATATGTAATGTATATATGAAAGCCACGCCCCTACTAAGTCCCAACTCCAGTCAGTGGCTCTGTCAGGGAACTTTTACGCTGGCTAGTTGGAAAACGTAAAGGCTGGTTAAAGCCATTCTGTCACGTGTACACACACGGCCGGTGGCTTCCTACTGCCCACGCAACCAGATAAAAGGGTCAAATGAGGCTGAAGGAAATAAACAGAAAAGCAACCTACAACCAACAGAAGATGCAAATGTTGACTTTTTCCCTCTCTGCGGCTCCTTAATAATCCCTAAAGATCCTTGACTCACTCGTAATTCTGCATAAGTGTGTCTTTGAACCGATAGCTGGTTGACCAATGTCTGTATTGATAACAGCCAACAAAAGCAGGCGCGCAAACACACGCAGACGCGCAGATAACAGAGGAAAACAAACGAAAGAGAAGCCCTGTCATTAATTACAGCCTTCAGGCCGGGAGCTCACCGTTACACTTGGGCGTACAGAAAAACACTTTAGCAGGCTGCCTGTGCCGTCCCTGCTGACAGCCCGGCATGTAGGAGTTGTAGCGTCACGAAGAGGAACGAGACACGCGGTGCTTGTACAAGAGCACGGCTCAACGTCAATAGAGCCTATAGGGTCATTCTGACCTCACAATCTATTGCTTCCATCTTAGGGCGGAGAAGAAAAAGCATAGCGGTCGTCAGCCCCAAAGAGCAGAAGTGTGGCAATTTGCATTGGTGATGAAGGTCAGTGTGCGTGACCGAAGCGGAGTGATGTAATCCAACTTACTTCCTTGATCTTACCCGATTCGCGCTGTGACACAATCAACTGTCCCACTGTATATACCCACGTGAGGAGAAGCCGTACGTGACAGAACAATGGAGACTTTGGCCTCCTTTATCACGCCAATTAGTCCGCATAAAGTCAATACAGCCGGACAACATTTACATGTCCAAGATCATGACTCCATCGTGACATCATGATTTAAATTCGGCCACCGCATTCTGCAAGGCAAAGTCCACATCTCTCTGTCTGAACATCTTTGGTGATTATTTTTTTAAGGTGGAACCTGGATGCGAAAAAGCCTCCATTCCAGACGAGGTCATAGGGCATGTCAATGCTCAAGGCAAGGCAGTAGCATTCTGCTTTACACATAAGCCCTGCCGAACCAAATAAAAAATATATACTATTTCGACCACACATATTTACATGCTTGAGATACACAAAAAGCAACACAATCAAAAGAAACCAACAAGCTCTGTATCTGTACCGGTAAGCTTGTCCCTTTGGTGTCAACAAGCTCAAATACTTCAAGTATTTGAAAATTCTTCAAGTAAATTTAAATTTCAAGTGTATTTAATGACCTGAGGAACTATCTGTTGACTCAATGCAGAAACGGCCTTTAGGCAATAGCCTCCAATTGACCTGGAATGGATCAATCCAGACCTGGTAGGGAAGCATCCAAGTGAGGACTTCTGGGTTGGATCAATCGCTGAGGAACATTCTTATAACAGGGGCCCATGCGGAGAGAGGGTAGTCAGACCTGCCCATTCTAGCCCTTCTTGTGTGATGGCTTATTATCCACGGGTATTACAGAAAACCTCTAAAGTCAAATATAGAGCGCTGAATAAACATCAAGCGGGTAAGATGAAATGCAAAACATCTTGGGATTGTTTCCAAATGCACACACTAAACTGACACATGCATGTCGATATTTACAGCGTGGTTTTAGCCTGATGAACTATATTGCACTAAAACCGATCTTACACTTATTTTACACTGAGTTTACAATTATGAGTTGACTGTATGTCCAAATGCAATGCACTTTTAGTCAACAAAGGAGGCAGTATGCACTTGTGACTGTCAGGGAGCAGGAATATTTTGGCAAGACGGTGCTTGAATCCAACAATAAAAGAACGTTGCCAAGGAATGTGGAAGGGTGACTTACTGTGTGCATGTTTCCTTTTTCAAATGACCTTGGGTAAGATTTTAAAATACTGGATGTGTTCTGCCTGTACAAGTGCAACAATGACAACTGAAACTCAGAGCAGGGTTATGTACAAAATTGGCTATGCTACATCCACGTAATGTTGAAAGTCTCTGTTTTTTACAGTTATGCGCTTGGGTGATGTATTAAAGAGTGATTTATCCCCTGTCCTAATAATACATAACAATTAATTACACAAGACAACGCCTGCATGATATTTTATTGATTGTTTACAAAAGCTGGAGTGCCTAAAGAGAGACAGAGGGGAGAGTGGGGGGCGAGAGTGGCAGAAAGGCAGCTGATAGGGGGAGAAAAACAGGAGAGAGGGGAAGACAAGGAGGAGAGAGTGAGGAGAGCCGTGATAATACAGTGTAAAGGAGTAAAGCAAGCGAGGGAATGAGAAAGGGAAGAGAGAAACACCAACATGCCAACAGCAAAAGACAATCGTGAGAAAAGAACGAGGGAGAGAGGAACATTAGAGCCACAAGGAACATGATATTCATAGCCCATCAACCAGGAGTGAGGTAACACAAGGTCTGCACGCACACACAAACCACTTCGCCAAGAGCAGTTATTGCAGACGCACAACATAGGGATTTCTGGGGAGGCGGGATCTGTCTCTAGAGACCTTTCTTGGGGACCCTGGGTTAGGTTGGCTGTTGTCATTACGACAAGAGGCTTGGCTCTCCCCTTGGTCATTTGATTGTGGTAGTCATTTTGAATAGAATGAAAGGACTAGTGTCACTGAAGTGTGCGACAGATACAAGTGCATCAATACTAGCCAGCTGCAGTTTGCATGCCTGTATCACCTCATATTATAAAAAAGACCAAGACATACGTTGTCATATACATAAAAACAGCTATGACATATTTAAATGTAAAAAATATGTATATAAATGATTATATATATATAGTTTATACAGTATATATCTCCTGATCTTCCATGATTTAATTGCAAACAAACAAGCAATGCAAAGGAAATGCCTTCCGGTGTTCAACACGTTAAGCTGTACTGCCAACAGCAAAAGCTTTTTCCTTGAAACACCTCATACTTTTTCGTGAGAGAAATGATAGGGAAAGAGAAAGAGCAGAGACACACTATGAGAGAAAGATAGGAGAGGGAGGGAGACTAACCAGAACAGTGAAAGTGAAAGTGAGACATTGTTTTAGACATCATGGTTTTCAACACAATGACTCTTGCTGCTTTGGCAATGTGTTGCCAAAGGAAGATACAACTGGGCCTCTAGGGCAGGATTAAAGGGGATCTTTAAACCGTGCCATCTGTTTCACAAATTGTCGCCCAATTACTATGGAATTACTGTAGTGGATGAAGAAAAGTAGGATGAGTTATGCTACTCTTGCTCTGCCGTCATTAATCGACGCTGGAAGGCCACAACTTCCTCATTGATTACCCTCGTGATCCCTGATAATCAATACCCGCTAGGTTGTGTATTAACAAAGACCGACAGCTGGATGTACACCAGGTCCCTGGAGCCAAGCCCAGGGTGGTGGTAATTCAGTAATCAATTGGGCTTGATTGGGTTTCCTTACAGCGTGTTCCGCAGTCTCCGTCTGACAATGACAGCAACACCCTCAGTCTGAAAACCTGGGTTATCTCCATGAGAAAGACCTCTCTCTAACACAGCAGTCCTATCAACAACCTGTTCCCAAAGGTCATGACCCCGAGGGTCGGAGAGCAGATGAAGTGTGCCACAGCCCCCCCCAGCATTAAACAGTGGATGAGGGATGAGTGTGTTTTGGGGGAGGGGCTACTTGTTTACCCCTGGCACCTGCCTAATCCCTGACCCCCAAGCAATAGCAGTGACAATAGAATCTCAATGTTTACAGTATATGGATTTCACTACTTAATTATACTACATTATAAGCCACAATGTTCAGTATGATTCAGAATGACAATATCAGTTCATGGTAGAGGAGATGATCTAAAACCAATCAACTATGCGTGGAGGATAATTGATATTCCTCTTGCCACTTAATAGTGCATATATTCAAGAAATAATTATTATTAGGTTAAAAATTAACATTTACTTTATGTTTTACTATCAAATAAGACATGAGAATGAAATTTACTATACACTCACTTGTTTTTAGCACAGGTTAGACTGAATAGAATCTTTAAGGAAAAAAGGAAAAAATGACCATCAAAGGTATTTAATTGATTTCTTTTACAAAGGTGGTTGTGTCTGATTTCTGGCTTATAATGGTTCCTCACATTTTCAAAGGCGTACTATTTGGCCTTCTGATGCAATCGTGAGCGGATGAATACATTCTAATACTGCTAGGACGGTAGAGGTTCGCCTTGTTGCCTGGAGACGAGTGGGAAGGGACAAGGGAGCTTCCAATATGAAACTGCCCGTGTATATCCGACATGTTGGATCAAACGGAGCCATTGCTCTGAGGGGAGGACCTTCACGTCAGAGCCGTAATGTCGTCAGATTCATGTAATGTTGTCGAAATATCGGTATTGAAAACAGCGTTGTCGTGCGTCGCGGTTGCCGCTTTGCGTCCATACGTGATGCTACTGCAGAGGATTCCGGAGCTCGAGCTCGGAACGGCAGCGGGAGAGAAGTAACCGCTCCCCCTCTTCTCTTTACTTCAAGTAACGGCAGGTAAGGAAAAATAATTTTGTGTAGTGTAGCTAATTTAATGATCACTAAAAAGCGCAGTTTACTGGAATTTTACTTTACGTTGCTGTTACATAGTGAGAATTCGTGGCGCATGTTTTTTTAAACGTCTCTAGTCCCGGTTAGGTCAGTCAGCCGTTCCTCCTTCTCTAACGTTATCGTTTTCGCAACTGCTTTTGTCGGAATGTTGTTGTACTGTACAGTAATGTTTTGATGGGAGTATTTACTCAGGCTCACTAATTCCCTATATGTTTCTGATTAACGTTACTGATGTTGTCAAATCGTTTAACTTTAGGGGAGTGACTTGGGTCAGTGTAAAATGCAATGGCGTTAATTGGGAAGCCGTGTTCTGCAATTCCACCATCATAGCAGCAGTCAACGGTCACCTGCCTACACTACACAGCTAGCTAGCAGCAGTACTGCGTCAGGCCGAAACCGACAATACTCAATAGCAATTTAAATGCTTAACTTTCCTTACCAAAATGAATACCGTAAACCAGCTAGCTAGCTGAAGTTATTTGTTTTATAACTGGTTGTTCCCGGTCAGCTAACCTTAACTACCAGTTATGTCAACGTCGGTTTAGTTGAGTATATGGCTAACGTTAGCTGCCTAGCTAACGCAACGCGTTAATACTAGATGTCGCCATTCCAGGGGTCGACCACTGCAACTGGCTGTCAGGCTATGTAGCGAAACATCTGCTTGTTGTTAATTTCATGTTGCTAATTTAAACCCGTTGTAAAGTTAATTATTGTATCTAGAAACGTTACTCCACTACTATTCTGACTTCGGAATGTTTACATACTACGGTACATAGCCCCGGCTAGTCCAATTACTGGTGCTGCTACATTTTCTGTAGCTGTGTGGTTAGGTAACTACTTTAGTGGACATAATTCGTTTACGGTCGAATATAAATGCTAATTTACATTAGCTACTTTGTCAAGTCCAAACGGTATAACACCACTGTACAATTAACTCGTTTTACGATTGTCAGTTTACTGTCCCCCGATGTGAACGTTGGCTAGCTAGCCCACTACTAGCTTACTACGTTAGATTTACTGTATCATGCAGAACGACCCCATAGCTACCGCTACCTGCTGTCAGTGGCAAGGAAGTTTAATGAAACTAGCCCCGCTACAAACCAATAACAAATTGTCTCCTGTAATTGTAGCTAGCAATCTAGCAAGGCCATACATAGGATAACAGTAACGCAGAGGGGGCATGCCCAACGCTAGGTCAGCTGTGCTTGTCAAATCAAGATGTTGGCTCTTGCAAACGTTCGCGAGAGCGTAGTTAGCTAACTTTACCGTTCCTTTAAAATACGGCATCTGTCTGCTGTTTTTATTCGAATACCAACTGTAATCCTGTGACCGGGTGTGTTGAATGATAATTATCTGTACTGAGTGGACCAATTGGGTTGCAGTATGAAATATGTGCATGGCTATTCCTACTACAGCTACATACTGTAAAGCTCCTGTAAAGACCTTTTGATGCCTATAACGGGTAACCATTAGGTACCCCTCGGTTATTGAGTGGCGAGAAGGCCACCCAATCATGTTGGTTCAGCCTCCACTTGCGCTTCGTTCACAATCAGCCCAGAGAAACGGGCAGTGAGAGCCAGTGTGTTTGCTGCCATAGGAAACAGACGCATATGACAGTAGCTGGTTCCCTTTTGTGAAACATTTATACCACATTGTCATAGATTAATAAGCTGTCATAAAAACTAAACCAGTTCTGCAGGTGTACTATTGAAGGTCACTTTCTCTTTCCATTTCCTATCATTCCCAATGGGGTTGGGCCACATTTTATAGGATAGTGGTTGTTGTGGCAGTACAGCTTATTCATGCTGGGATGCTAACTTTGACAATTAAAGTATTCCGCTAGGACCAATAGTTTGCTCACATGAGTGCCTTGAAAATAGAGTTACAGTCAGCCCGACCTGAGTCACCCCACGATGGGACCGGTTTCACAGCATTGCTGCTTAACCACCGGTTTTAACGTCATACTTTCCTAGCAGACGCCCTTAAGTAGGATGACTTGCGTAGCTTGCAAGTTTTAAATATTATTTGACACAAACCTTGGAATTCGTGTACTCGTTGTTTGGGCTAAAGTGAAGACTCCGCAGTGTAACTTAAGACATCCTGCCTAATGAGATTACCAGACATTGTCCACTGTTATCAGGTTGCCTAAATCTAAACACCATCTTGAAATAAAGCTAAGATATGTTGCATGTAACGCTTGGGAATAACCCAGTGGTTGTCAACAATGTTCCTTCAGTTTGTCTAGCACTGTAAGATTCTGTCCCAACTAGGGACCACTCCTGACCAACTTAACTAAGTGGTCACTTCTGTGATCGATAACATTCAACACACCTGGTCTTCCAGGCAAGTTATATCTAAAACGTGAAGTGCTTGTGGGACTCCAGGGCTGCCAGCCTCTGATATAACCTATAATCCCCTGTTTTAGTGTGCTCTGCAGATCAAGATCAGTTGGCCTAACTCACTGCTGCTGTTAAGTGTGATGGCAGCAGGCAATATGAGAGTTTACAAAGCTCATACCCATTTAAAAATGCTTATTTAGTTACTCCTTTCGGCTGCCGTGTCATCCTCTAGGCTGCTGTGTGCATGGATAATAGGAGGGCAGGTTCAGTCTCTTGGGAACCTATTAACAAGCTGGTGTCTGATACCAGCACAATCAACAGCCATTAAAAAACATCTGCTGGGACATGGTGTAGATCTGCATTTGGGCCTGTAGTAACCAAGAAGTAATGTGCATGGGTTCCTTAGAAGGTGTACGCCTGTGGCTGTTATCTCCGTCATGATCGATATAAGTCTCTACTGCAAGGGAATGTATTCCATTGAGTTTGAAATAATCAGGGATTCTTAAAAATCGGGTAAATCCTTGGCCTTTAGAAGGGGAGGGGGGGGCGTGGTTGCAATAACTGAGTTATAAAAAAAAACATGTAATGGAATATTTGTTGGAATTTACAATTTTTGTCTCCATTTTATTAATTACAATATTGGCTGTGTGCCTGGATCTTTGTATTTTTTTCCTAATACGAAATGCCTTCTAAATTAAATCTTGTAATTTTTTAGATTGTCTGGTGTATTTGAATTTCATGCTTTTTTTAAATTTAAAAGTCATAAGTATGTACTGAAGTTGATTTGGTTTATTTATCCCCCCAGCACTGGGTTTTGTAAGAAATGCTTGACAATAGAGGGCCCTTGTAGCAGGTTTGTAAGGGGTGAGAGCCTATAAATTTGTTAAATTTAAACAATGTTCACATCACCATGGTCACAACCATAAAATTTAAACTCCCATTTCACTGATCTGCTGTAGGGCATGATTAAGATGACATGTTTATTTTCTGTGTCCATGATTTGAAGTTATGGAATGAAAGAAAAGCCCAACCTCACAGGTTTATCCTTACAATAAATATTGTAATATCTTAGTTTCAGGTCATTTACAGGTTAGTTGCACTGGTTCCTGCGTTCTGATGTCTGGGCACAATTTTGGCACTTCTGAACTCGATAGTTCCTTACATTTTTGAGATTCTTAATAAGTGGCCTACCACTATATGTCGAAGTGGAAGAGTTGAGTCATATTGTAGTGTTAAAAATGTTAATAAAGGAATTTTGTTGTGTATATATGCTTTGTTCAACAATATGGGCATGTCACAAAACCATAATCAAATTTTTTTTATTAAACAGTCAAGTCCTTGTTTGGATGTGAATGGCTTTTACGGAGTCTGACGTAATATACGTTAATCCGGTTACATTTTATAAATCTTCAAGAAATGCAAGATGTCTCTTTAAATGTTGTGTCAGGGGTCACGTGTCCCGAGATTAATCTATTTAAAAAAAAAAAACCATAAAAAGCTTTGTTTTAAGCCAATACAATTTTCAATTGAAAGGCAGCACTGTTTTCTTTGGGGTAATATGACGCGTGCAGCTATAATTTTTCCGCACATGCAAAACAGGAAGTTTTTGCACACAAGTAAATTAGCTATCAATCCACAAGCATGTATTTTTTGCCAAGATGATGAATGGCTTCATATTTATATTAACCATAGAAAGTTGAATTGCTGTCTTTTGATATAACACTTTTATTTATCAATGCAGGGATTTTTAGCTATCTACTCAGCTAAACCGACGTTGACATAACTGGTAGTTAGGGATTTGCGACTGAAACGCATAATTGATATGAAGGCTTACACAAGTATAATAAAAAGCATTAAAACACTTTTTGCTCTTCTGGGTGATGTCGAATACTACGTTAATGCGATGTGTGTTAGAGCTGATTCCTTGTTTCATCAAAATATATTTCAAATGTTTTTAATATTCAGAGAAATATTTGTGGAAAAAAATGGATTGTCCTGATTTTGATTAACCCCTAAAATATGAATGGCATTTTTCTGGCTCAGCATTCTTTTATATGATGTGCCAAAGTAATTGAGTGAGGTCATGCAGGTCAGGCCTTGAAAAGCAGACTGAACATAATCATAATCAAGCCTTATTTTGCCAAGGATGTTGCAAGAGACCGTTTAAGCTCAGGGCCTATATCCTGGTGTAAAGAATACCTTTTGAAACATAAATGCAACATAGAAATGTGATGCAAACCTGTTTCCTGTCTCCAGGTTTTGCCGGTGGAGTAACCTGTTGCCCAACATGATCCCCTGCAACTGAGACGCAAACACGTTTAGTGTTTTGCCAAACAGCTGATCGCTTTCATCAGATCAAGCCATGCCTGACAAGTAAAGTTCCCTATTTGCTCACAGCAATAGAAAAGAAGAGAAAACGGCACCCTACATGTCTCTCCATGTAGACTCCCTCCTGTGCGTCCTGCTGGAGTAAACCCCCCCCCCTTCCCGAAAGGCACTACTGTCCTCTCTCCACACCCCTCCCCGCCACCGCCCCCTGTTCATCCACTGGTCACCATGCCTCTCCACCTCAGAATGGCCAACACCTAAGGTTTCCCATGCGTCCAGTGAGCGCCGAGTCGGACGGTCCTGCTCCTCCCGAAAGCTTCTTGCGCCCCCTACCCCCGGCGGGCCTCCTCCCGGCCTCCGAGATGTCCCTGCTCCACTCGCTGGGCCCAGTGCAGAGCTGGCTGGACCAGGAACTGGAGAAATGCGGGATCGACGCCATGATCTACACCCGCTATGTCCTCAGTCTGCTCCTGCACGACAGTTACGACTACGATCTGCAGGACCAGGTGAGGCCACAGCCACGTCATCTCGTTACAAACATGGTGGTGTCTAGTTCCCCCGCTTGGTCGAGGAAGAGGTTCACCCATTCTTACATATGACCTTACTAATTCTCTGTCCGTCGCTGCAGGTGATATCTGTGCTCTCGTTAAATAATTTTGTTTTGCTACAGAACGCTTAAAAAAAAAAAAATACAGAATTTTAAAGATGCTGTTAAAGAAAATGTTTAATATTTTTTGGATGCATAGTTATTCAATGGAATGTAATGACTCCTCAAATGTGTCCAGCATCTTTCTGTAATGAAACAAAAAATTGTATACAGTGCTTTTGGAAAGTATTGAGAACCCTTCACTTCATCTACATATTGTTTTGTAATAGACCTAATTCTACCAAATGACAAAAAAAATTGGCATCAATCTACACCCAAAACCACAATGACAACTACTTGTCGCCAATTTATTGAAAATGGAAAAACTGAAATATCTTATGAACAAGTATTCAGACCCTTAGCTGTGAAAATTCAAATTGAGCAGTGGTAAATTGCAAATTAGCATCTGCTAAATTAGGAACATTTTAAAACTAGGGGATTATTGAAATTCTATATCGTTTTATAATTCACCTATTCAGAGGCCGCATGTCTGTCACATGGTTGCGTTGTTGCCGTGGTCTCCAACAGTCCAGAGACTCTTTAGCCATATTGATGGGCAGAAGTTGAATGGGGCTAATGACTTTAAATGAGGCTAATTACTGTTTTGTCTAAATTACACTATACGGCTTGGAAGTATGTCAACACGGCTAAAGTAAACTAATTTCTTCGTAGAAAACAACACTCAAAAACACTGACTGATTGCAATATTGCGATATTGACGTTATACTGCATCTAAAATCAATTATTATTATTTTCCTTGTTATTTACATAATTTTTGGAAAACATTCAGATGTATTTTGTGGCTTTTGCAAATGCATTTTAATGGTCTAAAGTTCAGCTTTTGCTACTGCCTGTGAAATCTGAGTGGAGATGACCCATGTGGCAAATGGATTATTTTGATATAGGTCTACAGTAGCTCATTGTCTATGGTGCAATGTGTGTCTAGAGTCCTGGCCTAAATAAGGATAAACCCATTCGGTTTTTCTTTACTGAAAGGTCTTCTTTGCCCAAATGCATGTCTACCTTCCCACTAAGTTTCTATAGTGGTTACTTTAAGTCCTATCTATACATTCTTTTGAAGTATGAAGGTGTTAAAAATATAAAACGTGTTGTCATAAATTTGAATGAGTGTAATTTATTCTTATAGGTTTCGCTATTAATAGATTTTAATGTTTTTATGTTTGCTAAAATGCTGTCTGATGCACTTCAGTCTGATGTACAACTGGATTGTGTGTCTGTGTGCTCAGGAGAATGACATCTTCCTGGGCTGGGAGAAGGGAACGGGGAAGAAATGGGGCAAGAGTAAGAAAAAAGGAGCAGGGACGGACCTGAGTCTGGAGGAGATAAAGAAGCAAGCCGCTGTGCAGTGCCTGCGTTCAGCATCCGATGAAGTAAGTGCCACTCTGCCCCAGTGTCACAACGCTCCTCTTCACTGCACTGCTTGTGTAAATGATACGTTGCACTTAGCCTTGAATGTAGCTTGAATGCTCGGAAGGTGTTACACGGATTGAACTTCTGTACAGCATTTCACCAGTTGATTTACACACACCAGATTGTAAGCTGCAAAGCTGAATATGTTGAGTGAAGCAAGAAGGAAGGAAGCCTCTGTCAGGCATGTATTACTGTAATTCTGTGGCTTTTCCTGTTGAGGTATGCGCAGATGTTGATTGTATAAATTACAGTGAGTGGTCATTGCACTAAGTAAGTTTCCTGGGTAAGCCATTGAACTAGGGGAGAACCCTCAATGGGTGGTGTGTTTACGGGCAAGGTCGGATTGAGGTCAGCTGACAACGCTGAAGGATGGTGGACCAGTGAAAGACTCCCGTTGGGTCTCTCACTTTTACACACTGCATCGAGATGCATTGTAAATTGACCTTGTGTAGTTGTCCTGGTGTGCATGTTAGTGCACCTTTTCAAGAAGCCTGCATTATATTCTTCCTGTGCCCTTTTTGTTCCCCCAGGCTAAATCTGAAAGGATTTGCAGACATTTTTCTTAGCAGTCGTTTGGCAGCTATAGCATGTATAGTATGAGGCAGCCCGTGGGAGAGTAGGCTGGGTTACAGCTGGAGGGATTGTAGGGGGATGGGTTTGCAAGGCAGAGGATTGAGCTGGGCTCTGGGGACTGGACTCTGCAGTCTATGTTTTTATTTATATATTTTTTTTGAATGCCACACACTGCACGGGATTGCAGCACGGAGTGCAGAGCAGGGAGCGTGTTACCAGTCAGCTGACCGGCATTAGCACAGTGATGCAAGAGGAAACACAGGGCCGGGGGAAAACTGTCGCTTTTCGCTGGGCAGCATGGTAAGGAATGTTACTTTCTGTCAGGAAGAGAGACGGACGGTGGAGGGGCATGTGTGAGTTCAAAGACTTGGACAAATCCGACCCTGGTTATTGTTGTGGATGTTGCAGTTTTCCGACGGTGCCTGTTGCCCACTGGTCTGTTGAGTCATTTTGACATGGCAGTCTTTAAATAGAACAAATCGTAGCAGGCCTTGTTTACACCAAAGCAGATTACTTCATTTTTGTTTGCAGAGTGGAATTTCAACAAGTGTCCAAAATACGTCTGAGAGGTCCTACCATGGCAAATGTCTGACATTTAGATGAAAAGACAGGAGGCGGTTGTTTGGGCTACTCTTCAGTAATTCTTCTCATGCAACATTTTCCCCTCATAGCTAAATTTAACACAGTCATGGTCGAGCATGCGAGACTCTGACAGTCAGCTGGTTAGACTTCTGTCAGCCCCATGTTAATAGCCTCTAGTCATTGTCAAAGTTCTCTGGTGTTGTATGTAGATTCTCACCACTGAATGGTCTGAAAGAAACATGTTTAACTCGTGTTCAAGTAAGGCTGTATCATAGTTAGGGATTACTCCGTTTAGATTTAATTAAGTCTTTAATGTATTATTTTGTGAATGTATTTTTTAAATTACATCTGTCTTCTCTCTCCTCCAACACAGAACTCTGGAATTGAGAGCCTGGTTGAGGAGCTTTGCTCCAAACTCAAGGACATCCAAAACAAACAGAAAGGTTTGTGTGTTGTGTTTCTACACGTTCTGCACTATTGTAACAACCTGGTAAATTTGAAAACTTTTCAAAGACTCAGCTCATTGTCATGCTCAAATTTCTCACAGAAGAAAAACAGCTCAGCAAGAAATCTGATGGATCTCAGTCTCCTGAAAGAGTTGAGTCCCCTTCCTCTAAGGACCAGGTGGAAATGTAAGTTTTTCTTTTCTTGCCAAACCACAACAATTATTACTCCTTAGTAGCGGGCACAGCTAGGCTATTCATTTTGTTGAATCCCCATTTTAAGTTGCTTAAGTACTTTATAATATGCTGCATTAATTGACCAACAACATTTTTGATTGCTGTTCTTCCAGGTATTATGAAGCATTTCCACCTTTGTCAGAGAAATCTGTTTGTCTCCAAGAGATCATGACGGTGTGGAACAAGGCTAAAGCCAGTGCTTACTCCAGCTCATCGTCCTCCGCAGCCCCTCAGACCAGCACCGACACCTCCTCCCCAAAAGATTGCAACAGCGACGGTGAAGCTGCTAAGGAGAGAACCTCTGAAGCTTGCAGCACCATCACCACCACCACCACCAATGTAACCAGCGAGAGAGCCAAGCAGCGACGCAGCAAGAAGGAGAAAGAGAACCGGTATCATGGAGGCACGACAGCGGAGGACCGAGTCGCCGTCCACAGCAAGAGGCAGGCGAGGCACAGGTCTGAGGGCAAGTATCGCCCTCGTTCCTGGTCCTCTGGCTCTAGCGAGGCTGGCTCAAGCTCCAGCGGCAACCAGGGTGACTCGAAGACATCCAGTAGCAAGGCAGCCAGGATCCGGCACAAGTCTAAGGAGGCAGGCAGCAGGAGTAAGAGGGGGCGCAACAGCGGGCAAGTAAAGCTGGCTCTAAAAGCCATTGACAAAGAGGAGCGGAGGAATGCCGGAGGTGGCGGCAGCAGCAGCAGCACCACTCCAGGTGCTGTGAGACAAACGCAGCTCTACAAAAAGGGGAAGAGGCCGTTGAAGGAGATTAGAAAAGATCCAGGATGGGGGGAATCAAAGCAGTCCGGAGCCGAGGTCAGCAACACAAAAGAATACATGGAGGAGCCGCTGTGGTACACCGAACCCATCACAGAGTATCTTGTACCGTTCAGTAGCAGACGGAGCAAACTGGAAACTAAGTACCGGAGCAGGGTGGATTCTCCAGGCGACTCGACCGTGTCCGCCAACGTTGGGAGGCTGTCTGAGAGAATGCAAGGCATCTGCATTGCCAATGCAAGCTTCCAGAGGGCATATCTGGCAGCGGGCACCTTTGTGGATGGGCACTTTGTCGAGGTGCCGGGCGACACAGATGAGAAGGCTTTTGAACTCAATGGGACCTCCAGCTGCCCTCCACCTGAGGATAGTAGAGATTTAGATGATGAGCATCTGTCCGAATTTACTCACTTCTATGAAGTTGATATTTATCAATCCATATTGGATCCTAGTGCCTCAGACTCGGTACAAGAGAGTCGGATCTTGAGCATGATTCGACAGAAGCGCGAGGAGCAAAGAGACTTTGAGGCAGAATGTTGTTTAGTGTTAGATGGCCTTGAGCTGCAAGGGGGAAGTGCAATAAGGGTGGACTGTCAGGGGGCTTTGGGAGCTGATGGGTTCTTCATGCAGGATTTGGAAAACATGGCTCAGGTCTGGGGATGTCATTCATCCTCTACCTCTGAAGATATAGATGGAGAAAGCTTTGCAGGAGACTCTCCTGTTCAGCTTTCTCCTGCTTTGGACGGTGGCATTACATTCGCTGTCGACACGCTGCCCGGAAACCTGGAGGAACCTCATCTCCCAGAAGCCACCAGTGAAGCACCTGGTCTGAACTCCTCCTGCTTCTCTCTATTTGAGCTGCAGTATGATAGCCCCACTCTTCCCTTTCCCTGTGACTCAGTCACCGTTGGTCACGAAAACAACACAGATTCAAGTAGCTGTCTAGA
The DNA here is from genome assembly GCA_016801175.1 of Esox masquinongy. Taxonomy (NCBI): domain Eukaryota; kingdom Metazoa; phylum Chordata; class Actinopteri; order Esociformes; family Esocidae; genus Esox; species Esox masquinongy. The sequence goes on along the minus strand of JACXGI010005190.1, from coordinate 24,162 downwards.
TCCACATTGTAACAAGCGGTCTCGTTTGCTAATATGGACCAAAAATAGTGCCTTTGATGAAACTGAACACTGTTCAAACCTTTCAACGCGAACCTGCAGCCCGTGGTCGCATTCGGAAGAGACGCGTTCAGATAACGAGCAAATAAACGTTCAAACAGAGGAGTCCGCTCTAATTGGCAATGAAGAGATTAATTGTATAATCCCTCCAATCTCTGGCACATACCTAGAGGAAGAAATCCTGGATTTTTTACAAGAAGACACTGTTAGCCGGTGCAAGGAGACTAATGTAGGCACAGTGTCCAATCTGACCTTGGCAAAGAAATCTAAATTGGAGTCCATTTGTGGAATAGCATTAGAACAGGACGAGAGCAAACCGTATGATGCTAGCATGTTTTCAGATGACACAAACCAACAGAGTGACAACTACAGCTCAGGGATAATAAAGGACATATGGACAGCTATTGGAGGTGAAGATCCTGTACTATCACTAGGAGAACAGGGCTTGTTCTCTGAGGAGTCGAGCAGCTACCACTGTGGCTGTCTCGACGTGCAGGTAAAGGAAGTTGGTCCTATTCAGGGGCCTCCGAAGAAGGCGGTGCAGCGATCAGAGTACCACCTGTGGGAAGGCATGAATGAAGAGCAGGCCTCTTTGGCCAAAGACAAGCTCTCAAAGCTGAATGCTTCTGGGGATTATATGACGCCGTCCAAGCCCTGGGACTTGAACCCTGAAAAGGACAACACGTCGTTCATCCTGGGAGGAGTGTATGGAGAGCTGAAGACGTTTAGTGGTGACCAGGACTGGGCCGTGGTGCCACCTGCCGATGCGAGAAGCAGCTTGCTACAGTGCACGGCCACCTCAGGCTCAGATGTGGTCACCATTGCTGGCACAGATGTGTTCATGAACACAGGCAGCTGCTTTGCCCCTGGCCACAAGCCACTCTGGAGACCCCTGGTCTCTTTCGGGCAGAATGACCAGGCTACTAAAAGAGGTGGGGATGGATTTAATAAGGGATTTTCTTTTATCTTCCATGAAGATTTACTTGGATCCTGTGCAGGCTTTCGTGGTGAGGAGCCAGGGCTTGACTACCCATTCACATCTTTTGATCTGAACAATCCGTTCTCTCAAGTCCTCCACGTAGAGTGCTCTTTCGAGCCTGAGGACATGGCTTCGTTCAGTCCGGGTTTCAAACCCAAGTCAATATTGTGCTCAGATTCGGAGAACGAATCGTTCTACCCACGGATATACGGCATAAATCGGACCACCCAGTACAGGGCCATCCGCATTTCCCCTAGGACTCATTTCCGACCCATTTCCGCCTCAGAGTTGTCTCCTGGCGGAGGGAGCGAGTCTGAGGTTGATTCGGAGAAAGAAGAGATGAGTGTTCCCATCCTGGCCCCGCCGGACGCTTTTGACGACCCTCAGGCCGACCTCAAACCGCTGGAGGAGGATGCAGAAAATGAGGGCCCATGCTACGGGAAGTCAGAACTGGAATCTGGGAAATTCCTGCCCAGATTAAAGAAGTCTGGCATGGAGAAGAGTGCCCAGACCTCACTGGATTCTCAAGAGGGTTCCAGCACCCTCCTGCCAATTGCTGAGCAGGAAATTTGCTTAGACTGCGCAATGGCAGCGGCATCAAGAGCAACATTGACGGCGAGTGGACAGACGGATGATCCAGTCGACAAGATTCCGAGGGAAGAATTATGCATCGAAAAGGAAGCCTGCAAATGTGCAGCGGCTGGTCAGAGTCCCACATGTGGGGAAACCTATGACTTTGTTGAAGATCTGCATGAGGTAAGGATCTCATAGGAATATATGCAAGCGTGCTGATTAAAAAGTTCATTTTAAATCAGGGGTTCCCAACCTAAAGGGCACATTCCAAACTTGGGACAACAACATTTCATGGGGTGCATTCGGACCTTCCTATATACAGGTGCATTTAAAGAAAAACAATTAGAATATTGTGGAAAAGTTAATTTTTTCCTGTAATTGAAATCAAAAAGTGACACCTTCATATATTCTAGATTCATTACACATAAAGTGAACCATTTCAAGCCTTTTTTGTTCCAATCCTGATGATTATGGCTTACAGCTCATGGAAATAAAAAATCCCGTATCTCAAAATATTAGAATAAAAAATGTACAATACAGAAATGTAGACCTGAGAAGAGCTCTAATCAGCTCTGTTTTATTCTAATATTGTGAGGTACTGGATTTTTGATTTCCATGAGCTGTAAGCCGTAATCATCAAGATTGAAACAAAAAAGGATTAAAATGTTTCACTTTGCGTAATTAATCTAGAATATATGAAAGTGTCACTTTTTTATTTGAATTACAGAAAAAAATAAACTTTTCCACGATATTCAAATTTTTTGAGATGCACCTGTATCTATGACAATAAGGTCAGCTACGAACATCTTAAGGATGAAGAATTGTAAAGTTGTTCTAAAAACATTTAAGCGTTGACAAACTAAATACAATTGCAGGAAGTTGGCTTTAAAAAATATATAGGCTATATTTGTTAAGGGGTTGTTGGGCCAAATTTTCAAAATGTGAAAAACGGGGCCCTGGGGAAACATTTTTGGGGAACTGTGCTCTAAATTATGACCGTGGAACAGTTTTCCCTCCTTAAGACTAATACTTTTTTCCTTTTGTAGTTCCCTCGATTAAATATTAGTGGACAGGGAGGAACTGGCAGCCAGCAAGATGAGTGCTGGTGGCAGAACACACTCTGTTCCCCCCTTTTTCCTGGATCTCAGTGTACAGGTAAGGTCAGGGTTATGGTAAATATGTCTTTAGCCTACAGCTGACATTACACCAGAATTGTTGTCTTACTATATAGAGTGTTGGTTTCGTCCCAGCAGATACAGATAACATATTCATATGTTATGAATTGGTCATTATTTAGGTTACATAGTTTAAAATGAATAATAAGTTGACAGAATTCACAGCCAGCCTAGTCATTCCCACAAGTTTAAGTTGAAACAGAATACCAACAGTGTCAGCTGAACAGAAATACCAGCGCTCATCACCAAAGATTTTTTGGTGCCTCCCTTTTTCACATATATACTCAGAGACGTAATCGGTAGGGGGTGGGGGATATTCCCTTTGGAAATTTGCACTGCGAGGCTTACTGCCTACCTGTCAGACACTACACATTTAATCAGTGATCAAATGATAAACGTTTCCGTTTTGCTTCAAAGCTAGAGTCGAATGTTGCTGGCTCTGGAAGGGTGGATCGCAAGCTACCGTATTTGGCAGCCCATTAATGAGTAGCTTGCAAAACAATTCCAAAGGGACATGCAGGTTTCATGGGTTTCATGGCAAACAGTGATAAACAAATCTCACAGGTATCAGACAGGCTCCCAGCTACTGGCTATCTAATCATCACAATACTGACATTAGCCCTCCTATATAGCCATTATTGGCTTCAAAAGCCAACCCTAATATAATCTGGACATATCATTCACAAAATGCCACTCCTGTCTGTCTGTGGGTTGTCCTCATTTAATCACTCGGTTGCTGATGACATTAAGCATATCTTGTGGGTTGATAGAAATACTTCCTCAGTAGAATAGCTGAAAACTCTCTACACCGCAAAGTAGGCTTACCTGGCTGAAGTATATAATGAGTACGTACGTCATTTGTCGCTGTTATTTTTACAACCTGACAATGGCAGTAGGATACAGATTCATTTGAGACCAGCACATTCCTAATTTGCTATATCTGCAATGAAAAGGCCGGATGGGCTATTGAACGGGAATCTCACTCCAAAAAAAATGTTTTTCTTCCAGACCAAAAATATTTCATTTTAATTGGATTTTGCGATGTAATCATTTTGCAAAGTAATCATATGCTGTGTACTATCTAGTCTTGCAATTCAACGATTTCAGAATTGGTTCTCATGCGACTTCCTGTCTAAATGGTTAAATAAATAAATAAACATGTGAAAACCAGATTTGAAAACAGCTGTTATTTAAAGAGTTTTTGCAGAATTTTGTTTATTAACCCTTAATTTACCAGGTATAAAAACAGAAAACGGGTCACTACTTTCATTACACTAAGGACCTAGGGACAAGTTATAGAAAAGAGAAGAATGTGCCTAATTGTACTGTATGCAAAAAAAAAAGACTAGCCTGCAGTATTTAATGTTTTTAAAGTAGCTCTCACACCTGAAACGATCGGAGACCGATTGTTATATCATGGACAGTCAGTCTTGCATCTATAGCTCTAAGAACGTAGTTTCATTTCTGCATCTTTTTAACAACACAAAGGCAAGTTTTGAGAACAGAGGTTCACAGCAATCACAGGGTGACCGCCTTTCAGTTAGAGATCGTAGCATCAAGCTGAGGAAAAAGTAACACAGCCGTGCGCAAGTTTATCTTTCTCGCCCAACGTCTTGGTTCCCGCAGGGAGCAGCAACATCTGAGAAGTCCAGCTGTGTGGAGGGGAAGCCTGTGGTCCACAGGGCGCAGTCTCTTCCCATTGGACTGCACCTCTACTGTCAGAGATATGGGGGATGGACCTCAGGACTAGGAAACTGTAGGCTTCTGGAAAGAGGAACCTCCCCTTCCACATCCCAGCCCTAATCTTGCTGATTTTCATTTACTAACTTGAATGTTGTGTTAATCACCAACCACAACGGGGAAAGAGTGGAAATAGGAAAAACTCAAAAAAAAAACATGTTCTACGTGTCTTCATGTAATGGCGGTATCTGAAGACATGCATCTTAGATTTGCTTTAGGCGATTCTTCCAGACATAATTAATCTTCATTAAAGAGTCACAGTTAGATATTAGGGTCAATCTTGGGTTTTTCCCTCCATCGGTTTTTCCAAACTTTTTTTTTTGCTTTTGAACTAGGATACCGGTAGTTGTGGGGTCCGAATGGTTGTGCATGTGTCCTACTAGTCTAACTCTTTCTTTTCTAGTGTAACTGCTACTATTTCCCATGACCTGACTGTCATGCAGCTCTTCATAACGCAGTGATGAAGCACCGTGATCGAGTCGTCTTTTTCTTTCTCCATCCCAAACATTCAGAGTAAAGAAATAAAGTAAAGAAATAAAAGTGGAGATCTTTGGAAATGTATTTTGGTAGCATGGTTACCTTTTTATGGATTTGAAGGAAAGAGAAAGAATGTGTGTGTGTGTGTGTTTTTCCTCTGAAAAAACCTGTTTCGAATATTATTTTTCCCCAGCAGTGTGAAAAGTTGTTCTAAATGAGTATGATTTGAAGGGTGCTTGTCAGTTTTTTCTGAACCTAGTAATAGACATAGTAGTATGTTTTGTGAGGCAAAAAATATATAAATCTTCCAAAAAAATAAATCATTTTGTTTTTTTGGGGATTGCAAATAAGAAAATATTTCAATTTGTAGTAAGTACAAAAATTTGCTGTTCAATGCAAAAAAAGACAAAATGCAAGTCTGAGTTCATTTTGGAGAGTTATGGCCCTAAATATAAAAAAAATACAAAAAAATGTTTTGTAACTGCATAGTACAAACAATCGGTGCTATGAATATGTTGATATTTCTTTAGCGGTTGCAGTTTCGATATTGTGGCCATGATATGTAGATCCTGTAGTTTTGGTTTGTTGTCGAGGAGTGGAAGGATCAATTGATAACTTTGAAAAAGAAATTTATTCTGTTACTGCCACCTTGTTTCATGTGACTTGGTCTTTATTTTAAGAATTATGATTTTAACAACTTAATTGGCCTTTAATATCTGAAAGAATGACTTTCAAAAGGCAACAAATTCATACAGTCTGACTATGTTTATTGTACTGTGAGGTCTACAGCAGAAGCAGGATATTAAAGGCAATAAATACAGACACTACTTAATAGTGTTAAGTAAACCATTAAAGGAAAAGGTGATAAACCAAAAATAACATAATTCCACCAAGGTACTACAATCTATTTTAGGTTTTATTTTTGAGCTGTGTTGTACTTTTCTGTTATACCGTCTATCCTTTTAAGGTCTCCAAAAATGTCTCACTTTGGTGTGTTTGTGTGTGTGTGTGTGTGTGTGTGTGT
>JACXGI010005190.1:0-18037 GCA_016801175.1 Esox masquinongy | reverse complement strand
AGGCCATAGGATATTGTTGGATTGAGTGTTCTTTGCAGCCTGTGCATTAACTATTAAATTGTGTGTTATCACATATTGACCTAAATGCATTGTTTTCTCTGTATGCATTGTGTGTATCTTTATCTCTGCATTGTTATATTTCAGTTTATTTCCCCCCCCTACCCTTCCAAATATTTGTTCTTATCCAGTTTTTCTTCATGGAAGTAGTTGGACAGTAAATTTGCCCTCCGAGGCAGAGGAATTGAAGCACAGGCAACAAATACTTGTTACCATCCCTCCACGGTCCCTTGGTTTCTATCCATGGTCCCGTGATACACCCATTGTGCAGTCCAAAATGTCTGCAGACTGTGTGTGCGTGTGTGCGTGTGTGCGTGTGCACTAGTTCTAATGCGCTGTCACGGAGTAGTGTCTCCATTTTGAGCACAGGCATTGATCCAATGTTTTTTTTCCCTCTATTCATAATCCTCTGAATGGTATCTTGAGTTGGTTTGGCAAAATTAATAGCAAACCATTTTCATTTTATTCAGCGCCTCAATGTCTCCCAGGGGCCTCAGCACCTGCCCCTGTTTGTTCTTCACCTGTTATGTTAATCTGATTGAAACTTGAATGGAAGACTGCTCTGAAAATCTCAGGCTGCTTTCAATTCTTTTTGTTTAGACAGTGGTCAGTCACTCAGGAATACTGTAGGTAAATACTAAATGTTTTTTTCAAAGTAGGTGGAAAACACTTAAATCTGTGACAGTGCATCAGTACTTTCATTCAAACATTAATTTATTACAGAAACTTTATTTGGTATTTGAGCTCAGTGGGCAGGTGTTTATTAATCCCAAGCTTCCTACAGAGGTAATTGTACAGCACTTAGTTGTAGAGCTATGTTTTTAAAGCTGACTGAACCATTTAAGAATGCATAAGCAATGCGAGGGGGGACCTTTCCAGGGTTCTACCTTGGTCATATGCAATATCTTGGCGCATGTAAACTTAAACATTCAAGCATTATGTGGAGATAAGTCACCTTTTTGTTTTGCATGAAAACATTTTTGAGGGAGAGCTGAGAGCATGAAGACCTGGGCCCAACCATTTATGGAGTGTCCTTCAAATAAGAACAGCATGTCAACATCCTGCTCCATCTCTAAGTTAAACAAAAAAAGGTTTTAAATATATATATATGTGTGTGCGTGTGTGCGTGCGCGCGCACGCACACGCGCACATATACATATACATATATATATATATATTAGTTAAATGTTTGGACACACCCATTCATTTGAATTGTTAAGTGTGTCCAAACTTTTGACTGGTACTGTATAATTAAGTGCAGGTGAGGAAAAAGCAGTAGCTAATAAATATATATATTTTATTTGTGTGTGTGTGTGTATGTTTGTTTGTCTGAATGTGAGAGACCGGATCACAAAGCACATGTGAGTTTAAAAGAAATGCATTGATTTGTTTTTCTGTTATTTTCTTTCATGGTAAGGTTGTGTTATATATATATATATATATAAAATATATATAAAATATATTTTGAGGGGAGAAGTTTGAGAAAATGCATCAAGTGAGAGTTTGAAACTACATTGACGAGGTTTAACATTGTTTTGATTGCACTGTGGTCTGAACATAGCATATCCAGCACTGAAAACCAGAGTTTTCCTTGTCTCTTCATTCCCACTACATGACACCATCCCATCCCTTACTCCCTCATCCTAAATCCCATCTGTCTCAAGTGGTTGTATTGTTCTAATTTCATGTACACCCTAAGTAAATTATTTTGTTTCATTGTGGAGTTTCTTAACATTTAATAAAGGAATAAACCAAATCACCACAGGTTCTGTTCATGTGTATTGTTTATGTATTTGGAAATTCTCAAACTAAGAAATGTACAGTAGTTGATCCAGTGTCAGTGTAAAGACAGACACGTTCTCAAGGAGGCGGTATTGTGCAGTGTCTTCCCTGCTGTTTTTGGGTGTACACTGACACCAGAGGGCACAAATACCTAGTGATACTATTGGAGCCAGTGCAGGAGGCTTTTCTGTGGCGTTATCCGCTTTATACACACAGTCAAAACGTTAGAGCCTACCTCTGTCTTTGTTAAAGGCACAGTTGGTCATTACTATGGGGAGGGCCCGTCTGTTGAAAAGAATGGAATTACAAGACTAGTGGAAAAGTGTGTGCCGATTATAACACTAACTGGTTGTGTTTGTGGCTTACAAAAGGCTATACATTTTCTAAGTTGAATGTTTGTTTATATTGATGTGTTAGGTTCCAGGCCAAGGAGTTGCGTCTGTGATTGAAAAGGAGGCAGAACTTATGTTGTGCTTTCCAGAATAAGTGGGCCTGCCGAGAGCAAGTGCTTACATTGCCACGCTACATAGAACAATTTACAGTGGCTGCCCCTGTGCCTTTTTAGATGTAATCTGCCGAGAGTAGACCCATAACCCCTCCAAATCCATTTTATAGGTTAACTACCAATATATTACCTTGTGATGTAGCAAGCGGGCAGAAAGGAATCGAGTAAGAGGGAAGTACCCCCAACAGGTAGATAGAGGAATCAAATTAAGCAGAATTTGGCAAGATAGAAAATACATTGTGAAAATTGCCAAATGGCGAATGTCAACCTGCGGGGAAAACGTTCAACCTCAATGCCCAAAAATCACAACCCACCTTAAAACAAAAAATACATTCGCAACACTCCATGTTGCATTTTGGACCAGTAAACACACCCAGTCGAATTTGAACTGGCATAATTTACGTTTATTTTTATTGTAAATCAACCGGTTGAGACGCAATTCTAATTTTAAATTAGACTTCGCCAAAATCATCCTTGCAAGATGACAGGATAACAGAAAGATGAACATACGTAATGTGTGGGTGTGTATAACCTACTACAAACACAGTTTATACATTAAACATTTTAAAAATGTGTTCTTAAATTGCTGCATTAAAATAAACACATGACTGGATAACAGAAGAGGAATTCTAAATTCTGCAACTACTATAAGAGAAAACTCACCATCATGTCATAGCATAGCTGATTATTACAGATCAGCAGCTAAATTGTAGGCTAATCAAGCAGAGAATAAAAACATGTTTTAAACATATTTAAAACTACGTGTATAGTATAAAACACTAGGTAGCTAACAACTTACCATAACGTTCCTGGACAAGCTAACTCGGTTAGTAAAAAAAAAGGCTACTTTACTGATACGACGATTTTTCATGGAGAGACTTTGAGACGATTATTTACGCCTTGAAGGCTGACAGGTGAATCCATCGATGTGTGGGAGTCTTTCTTGGCTCGATTACATTGCACTCTAGTCGGTAAGTTTATTATAAAATGGCGGCGGAAGCGCTGAGACAGGTATGTAATTACTTACACTGGATAAACTTACCGGGTGCTATTTCTATTGCATTAAAACAATTATAAAGTTTGCAGTCTAATGCTTAGTTCTCACATTTGCGTAAATGTATTTGTTAGTCCATTTGGCTTGAATAGAGGAAAAGGAAAACCTACAAAACCGACGATTACTTCGAGACGTTGGAAAGTGAGCGAGCGATTCGTCCGCGAAGTTGACATGATTGTCATTTTGGGCACTTTAAAGCCAAAAAATACCTCTCTGGGTACCGATCGTATTTTGACTCGTCACTGCCTATTGAGATGTTTTGTGCGTGTGCCATTGAATCTTCCGACTGCGTACTTATCGCTAACTATTTCCTCTGTAATCACCAAGCTACGCTGAGAGCGGAGGTGAGGGTGGGTTACAGGAGCGCATCATGGACCGCTAGAGGAGCTGGCAGCCACCTGCCTCGCGGACGGACCACCTGTAGCATCCACATGGCACATTCCACGGATGGGACCAAAGACCGGAGAGAAAGCGAAAGTGGTACGTGAACTTGTGAATTTCGGCCAGTAGCTCAGCGGGAGCAACAGGTGGATATTGATGAAGCAAATTACTTGTCTGGGTTCTCCCCCCCCCCATGTGCCTTTATTGCCTTTTTTTGGCCTTTGCAAATGATCTGAAATTCATAGTGATTACCTCGGAGTGAAGCTCGAACGTGAAGCATTGATGCTTTGCCAATCTGAATCGATAAAATGTGGTCCAGACCAGCCTAATTGTGTTGGCCTTTAGTGACAGCCTAACTCAACAGGATTTTCTGGTCTCTCTTTATTATGTATTTACATCTCCAGCAATAATGGTTTTGAGAACAACGCACTTGGTGGGTGTGTGATTTGAGGGTGTGTTAAGTGGCAGGATTGACACTTGTCTGAACAGGCCCAGACAATTCTGCGGAGATGAGTCTTCAGTCTTTCTCTGTGTCATGTTCAGTCCCTTTCTCTGTCTTGTACCTGGCATCTTTTTCATCTGAATTTATTAATATAATTTTGTTCCCTTAGTGTCGTCTATTTCTGCCTGTCTATTATTGTTAGTAACTGGCGACCCTCATGCAGTGTCTTTGGAAACATGGGCTACTTTCGGGAACTGTGGCAATCACTCACATGACCTACTCGTTCGGCAGCAACAAAACTGAAAACTATTATGAAATTAAGAAGAGCAGAGACGTTTCAGCTATATAATACAGATTAAGCTTGACATTATGCGTTTTTTTATTAGTAATAATTATAATAATCCAAAAATTATTTTTAGGCACTTGTTTGGTCAGTAAACGTCCGGACATTATCGACATTAATAATAATCAATTAATTCCTGCCTACTGGTGCAGGGGTTTGGGTATTAAAAGAAGCATGTACTTTAGTATACCTGCCTCCCTCTCCCTCCGTTTCCAGCCTGTCATGGGGCAAAGTCCAAGTGAGACTCACATGACAACCTCTTGATCAGGTTAAAGCTGTAACAGAGACTGGCACTTTAGCCCATTTTATTCAATGGGGAACAGCAATTAAGGGATTTTCATGGTCAGATTTTAGTTCAGTCATATGAGTGCTAGGGTAATTTTAATAATTTAGAATCTTTTTTTTTAACATTCTGTTGCATTTCCCCTTTTCTGGTAGCACATGGTGACTATTGCTGCTATATTTTGCCAGGGAAAGTCTCTGTTTCTAACCCACCCACACGCACACAACACACACACACACAAGTAAAGCACTTTCGGAACATGTTCACTCAGTTTTTTTTTTAGTTTTTTTTTACTTTTGCAAATCAATTATTTATATCAGTCCTGTTCAATGAGAAGATGCTGGGTTTTCTGGCACTGTCTTCCTCCCAGGGGCCTGTATTTTACTCTTGAACAATTTCCTCTCATCTGGACCTCAACCTTAAAGACCCAGTTCTCCTTGACTCCTATTAGCTCTGGGCCTAATTGCTGTGGACCAGGCGGAAGTTAGGGGTACAGCATCACTGGCAGTCCGGAGATTCAGTTTCTGCCTGGTTACTGGCCGGATCGTTTTTCACTTCCCTGTTTGTTTGCGCTTCATAGTTTCTGTGATGATGGCCTGGCCAATGGGAGGATCTGGGAGGGGTTACACGTGGCCGACAAGGCGTCTCCTGGTTTATTAAGGATCTGTTGTTCTGGCTCCAAGTGATCGGTTTGCTGAGAACCTAATCCCAGCCCTGGGTTTTGGGGCATTGCTCTACTGACCTGCCAAATCAAATTGTGTTGAGAGGACTAGGCCCATGGGCTAATTATATTAGAAAAATGTATATATGAAAAAAAAAGAAATGTTGCATGAATGACTTAAATGTTTAATGGGTTGTTACCATTTTCAGGCTATCCTGACAGTGATCAGCAATCACCCATATATTACGTTATCACCCGTAGTACTGATTATTCCTTTAACCACACCGTTTAAAAGTATTCTTTGTTTATTCCAGGTGTGTCCGTTGGAACCATAATGGAAAACGGGACAGTTGGCACAGATTCCACCGCGCCCCCTGGCCCATACGTCCAGATACACCGTGAACACGGCAAGCCCCGCCTCTCCCAGCAGTCCGTGCCCAGCTACAAAGCCTCCGCCTTGCACTATGGAAGCCCGCTGTGTCGCCGCAACGACCAGGACCGCCACAGCCTGGCCTCCCAGGACTCTGGCATTCCCACGCTGGAGATCAGCCATCCCGAGCACATCCACGCCCACCCCCGTCCCAGGGAGTGTGGCTTCCTCCTGGGGTCAGACCCCCACGACCAGGGCCCCGCCACCCTCCCCCTGGACCAGTCCGGAGACAGCGTGTGCCTCCGCAAGTCCTCGACCTTCCCCCGCAGCGGCTACGACTCCGTGCGCCTCTTCAGCCCGGCCCCGAGGTCCGGCGCTGGCGGCGTGGCGGTCGCCTCCGCGGGGATGGGCGGTGTCGGGGGCGGGGCCCTGAACCGCAGCGACGACATCTCGGTGTGCAGTGTGTCGAGCTTGAGCACGGAGCTCTCGGCCACGCTGTCGGTGTCCAACGAGGACATCCTGGACTTCATGGTCACCTCCGACTCCAGTGCTATCGTCACCCTGGAGACTGACGATGGCGGCACCGCCCATTTCTCGGACGTCACGCTGTCTTCGTCGCCGGGCAGTGACATCAGAGGGGATCTGTGGAGCCCACGGCGGAGACACCCGGGGCCAGGAGACGAGGGCCGGCCCCGGAGACTAGGGCCGCTGGCGAGCTTCTTCAGCAGGTATTCCTTATTCATATGCATGCAGGAACTGTAGGAATCCAAAGGGCAAAGGTCGTGCAGGGTCTTAAAGATCAGGCTTGTATCTGCATATGGCTTAAAGGCGTCTAGACTGATCCATTGGTGTAAGTGGATGATGTGACGATGGTGTTGATGGTTTGATTGTTTATCAGACAGTCTGAGGAGTTTCTTTGTGAATTGATTAATTTGTGAAAAATGCAAGTTCTCACTGTTTGACATGTGTTTTTGAGTCTGTTTACAAACAACTTTAGGAGCCTTCCCCAACACACACACACACACACACACACACACACACACACACCATGCACTGTATGTTGTGAATTGTACCTTAGTTCGTCATCGGGCTGGGGATTTACAGCAGAGCTTTAACAGCTTTTGACCATTCATCAAGGCAAGGAGAAACAGCACATATTTCAGAGTCATCCTATTAGCTGCTAATACTGTATTACTGTAATCTGCTGTCTGTGCATGGTATCTACTATACCTAAAATGAGCACCGAGTCGCATCCAGGTTCAAGCAAGTATTGCCAGAAGACGATGGGCCTGCCCCCTAAACATGCTCCTTCTCTAGTTCTCTCCTAAGGAGTTTCCCCTTGCAAGTGTGCCTCTGTCATTGGGCTCGCTCTTTCTGTTCATTAAAAACCCAAACCATCGGACTGTTTGCTCCAGGAAGTCCCTGTCAGAGGTCACGGCCTGCCTGAGGGAACGGCTCCACCGCTGGCAGCAGATCGAGAAGCTGTGTGGCTTCCCGGTCGTGCACAACTCCGGCCTGCCAAGCCTGACCGCCGCCCTGTACTCCGACCACAGCTGGGTGGTGATGCCGCAAAAAACACCATGACAACACAGGTTGTTGCTCAAGTTTGTTGTGCAAACCTTCTGAAGCCAACGCTCACCTCTCCACCATCCCAGAGTGTGGTAGTGTCATCTGGTTCTCTATATGACCTCGGCAGCATGTTGTGGTTGAAGGCGTTCTGCTCTGAAGCCTCCACTGGGGGCTGTGGGAGCTCAGCTTTTCAGACGTCCTCTAAATAGCTGGCTCCCGTGTGCCCCTAACATTGCCCTTGACTGGTGACCCAAGACTTAACCCACCCCTAATATCGGCTTACCGTATGGTTAGCTGAGCCCTCGACGCATTGAAGTAAATGCGCGCGCAAACACCTGTCTACTCCGTCCCCAGTTAATGTTTGAAGGACCTTTGGTGTACTGTTCAGTTATATCAGCTGTGTTGTAGTCCTTGTGACTGGGAAATGAGCCAAGAACATAATGATTTAGATTTAGTGGTTTGTAACGCAGGTTTGGACTCGGTGGTGTTATGGATGTTCAGATAATGTCTGACTGATAATGTTTTTTCTAATATTGCACAACGCCTGTGTTGGAAATCGGACGTTTTGTATAGTGGTTGAAATAATGTTCGCGTACCCGGTTGTCAAGGGAGAGAGTAATTCAATTATTTATTGCAGCATTAGATAGCCTTTTGTTCATGATGTTACAGGCTCGATACTCGATCTTACAAACTCGAGCTCATCTCACTCGATCTTAAAAACTCTGTCTCAAAGAATCTTCCGGTTGTCCTCACCTTTATAGACATAGAGGATAGAATTACTGTAAACCCATTGGCTACTTACTGTCATGCTTTGAATGAACGTGACCTCCTGTGTACTGATGAACAGATGGTATTTTGCTATCTAAACAAGCATACACTTTGACACCTGTGGGATTTTTCACTCTTGTTTCCACCGGAAACGTAATTATGGTAATCCTGCATTGACTGTGTGCCCTATATCCCAACGACCTCTTTGCGACCTCGCATCGGGCAGTCAGGGCGTGCAGGTCTGTTTGTGTTAGTGGGAGCATGTGGAGGTCACATACTGTAGGGGTTAGACTTACAGCGTGGGGGGCGGAGTGTGTTTGGGTGTAGGGTCAGGGGAAATTAGACTTGGAGGGGGAATCCTTTTCCCCCACAAGGATAGTAGTACCTAAAGTGTGGGGGCGGGGGTCACTCTCCAGGTGGTGTGCTTGGCTCGAGTGAACAAATGGGTGTGTTTTTGGCTTGGTCTGTTTCGGCGGCTCCGAGGGGAAACCGTAGTTTCCTCTAATCGAAGCTCTTAGACCCTGTCCCGTTCGTCACGTCCTATGACATTGTCCGTCGACGGAGGGAAACCGACCCAGAGCCGTCCATTCACCCCAGCCCCCTCCTGCGGGCTGTCTGTGTGCCGCTGCCTGTCAAGTGGGAATGGATTGGATTGCATTTGTGTTCTGTACGGTTCATTTAGTAGTGTAACAATGGCTTTCGGGTCCCCATTTAAATGAGTAAACATACAGGGACCCTGGCCACTGGCAGAGTTTCCATTGAAAACCTCTTAAATGTCTTTTTGTTTTGAAGGCTGGTTTCACATCCCATCACAGAAGGCCTGTGGACTGCAGTTCCCCATCCTCTCGCACAGCAGCTAGTTTGCGTATGCAAATTCCACTCCTCTCACTGCTAGGATTTGTTTATTTTATAGTACTTGATTTTCCTATGTAAACGTTTGTTTCATATGCAAACAGTGCCCCTCTTAAAGTTGAATCGAGATGTCTGTGGCTTGTCTTGCCACTGTGCTCACCCTCTGTGAAACCTGAGATGGCTGGTGTTGTGGGTGTGCGACTATCTGTTTGA
The DNA here is from genome assembly GCA_016801175.1 of Esox masquinongy. NCBI lineage: Eukaryota > Metazoa > Chordata > Actinopteri > Esociformes > Esocidae > Esox > Esox masquinongy. Next base: position 8,757 of record JACXGI010005190.1, on the reverse strand, counting down.
GAGCACGAGATTTGTCCAGAAGTTTATTTCAGGTACGTGTTGCCGTTGTCACTGAAGACAACCCCTTTTCTCTGCTGGTCTGTCCATTCTTTTACTTTTTTAATTGTTTTCTCTCTCTCTTTCTTTCTTTACTCTCACATTCATTCTCTTCCTTTCTTGTCCCCTCCCATTTTTCTCTGTCAGGCTCCTTATCCGTAAAGGTGGGGAAGTGCCCGAGAGGGTTGTGGTTAAGATCTCTGACTCACAACTCCGGCTTCCCTGTGTCCGGTGGCTGGTGGGTGTCTCCTCTCTCTGGCTTTTACTGTCTATTCCACTGCACAATGCTATGGACATCAGCATGCACTGAATGAGAGAAACCGCCTCATATCCCAGTTCTCGCCAGTCCCTTAATCTCAGTATTTCTCTGGTATTCTGAGAGAAGCTTCTCTCTGAACAGTGGGGAGCTTGTTCTGGTTTTGCGTCCGGGCGGATTGTTTGTTGTGGATCGTCAGGCAGACTACGATGGCTCCCCCTTCGCTGCTTCTCTTCATTGACGGGTCTGTATGTTATCAGAGAGCTTTTCTTACCTTCATTGCTTGTATGTGGTGTGTACACATTACCCACGAAACACACTGCCCACTTCAAAGTGGATCAGCCTGCTGTTTTTCTCCCATTGTTTACTGCTGGACACAACAGGGACAGTTTGTCCTGTTGTGGGTCTTTGTGAGGCCTTTTAAAGTGTTTGGTTTAGGCAGCGCGTGTGTTTCTGTGGAGTGGGATAGCATGTTACTCGAAGTCCAGAACATTCTGCTGCTTCTGGCAGTTACATTCGGACTGTAGTAGTCTGTTCCATTTTGTCCATTTCTGGTAGACTGAGGATTTCTGTCCTTTATTGTTTTTCTTTCTGTATTATTATTTTTTTAGTCTAGGCCTACATTATTTGAGGTTGACTAATGAATGCTTTGTAGAAACATCCCCTCGAGATGGTACGAAAAATCCTGCACTACAATGTTCTTACAGCAAACGATTACCCCACTTTTTTTTCTTATTATTGGATGTTCATTGGACTTAGAGAAGCACAGGCCTAGTTTGTAGTCGAAACCTTGAGTTTTAGCCAGGTAAGCTGCTGTTTTGGGGTCTGCAAAGGTTTCTGTCAGCACCTGGTGTGGCTCTCTGGCTTTCCTCTGTCAAGATGTTTAGTCACAAGGTTGCTGCAGTTCAAGGCTCAGTGTTGTCTGCTGTTCTTCAGTTAGTCATTTATTTTCCCTCAGAGATGACTGTGGAGTTTTTGTAAACGGGTCCCCTTTCTGTGTTTTATGTTGTGTAGTGTGTCACCAATTTTTGTTGTGTATACAGCTGTTTTGTATTTTATTTTTTTGGTTGCAATTCATGTGTTTTGTTACAAAACCAGTTTGCAGATTAGCATAAGAATTTGTTGTGCTTAAAATCCCAGAAGGCATCTTTAAGATAAGTAGGTCATTGAAAACAAAATGTTATTTTACAGAAACTGAGTTCAGAGCTTTAGGCTTCTTTGCAATCTTGTCTCATATGCAACGTTCCAGGAAAGGTTTCAACTTTGTGTCTTTGTCTGGTTTTGTCTTTCAATTGCTCATTCTCAGTAAAGGCTATTTCCATATTCAAACTATGGGATGTCTGACCCAAGTAAAGTGTTTTTTTTCAACTTGGTTGTGTATCTGTGTACTTTCTGGCTGGTATTTAGTCATTTTCAGGTTGCGCTGTATGGTCTACTGTTGTATTTGCCTCATGGGGAGTTTGAATTCAACCCATCCTGGGGTTTGCGTCTCTAGGCGATGTTCCACAGCACGCTGTCATTCAGGTGTCACAATTGCACACGTGGTTTCACTAACAGCTGAGAAAATGGGACCTGGAGCTTTACTCTCAAATGATTCGTATGGGAAGAGTTGGAGGACCCATTTCCTAGTCAGGCCTCCACCTGGTTATTTGTTCCGGTGATGGGATGTTTTCTTATGTCCCAACACTTGTTTTTTTTGTCCTGCATCTATGGTCATATAATTACGACAGATGCATGGCCTAATTAAATGCAGTGTCACTTCTGAAAACTTCAGTGTTTCTCAGATTGACTGGAGGCGCTGTTCAAACTTGGCTTGTTTTCCGAACCTTAAGAATGTGTACTTTGCCCCAGTCTCGTCTTTTCGTGTGAAGTTGTAGTCATCTGTACTGTAGCCATTCATAGATGGCAGATTTAGCTGTCCGGCTTGAGAGATGAACTCTGCCCGAGAGCCTTTGAAATACAGCAGTAATAACCCTGGATGTTTCTGTAACTACGTTAGCATTATTAATGAGCTGGCCCAGGAAGTCTAATAATTTGCCCTGGGTTTGACCTGGCCCAGGAACAAGTCTAATAATTTGCTTTGGGTGATTTGTTTGACCCAAGACCCACCACCAACCATATTCCCTTTGCCCTACATTAATGTTAGACAACCTCTCTTTCATGTTTAGGCCAAGCTTTCCGACTTTGAACTGTGAAGAATGAACCGGTGAAGAAGGGAACGGAAAGTTGTGTGATAAATGTTCCAGGTGACAATCGAGATTAGAAGTTAATGTTTGACAGATCAGTGTAAACGACCAATGACCTAAACCTTTTTCATTTCCACAACTTTTCTAAAATGTTTAGGGGCACGTTTTTTTGCCCCCTGTCGACCACCTTGTTGTCAGTTCATATCAGTATCAGTCGACCATATGCTGTCTTCCGTCATTGCTTGTGTTGCTTCAGCTGCTGTCACCGGGGCAGGGTGGATAAATGTTGCCGAGTGCCCTCATGTTAAATGTGCCAACATGCATCACACAGGGTTTGCGTTCCGTCAGATGGAGGGAAGATGTTATGGATTGCGGTCATACTAGCTAAATATTGGCACGTCACTTGTCTTCAGCATGTTGACCAATCCTTAAAGGTTAGAACTACTGCAGCCGGAGCCTCTTGAAACATTTTGGTCCACATCTTGTTGGACGAACACGACAAACAGTTGTAGTGTCTATCAGACCATGTGGAGTGTGATAACCAACAATAGGATTTGTATTGGTATTCTGATTTTCTATTTTTTTTTTTTTTTTTTTTTTTTTTTTTTTTTTTTTTTTTTTTTTTTTTTTTTTTTTTTTTTTTTTTTTTTTTTTTTTTTTTTTTTTTTTTTTTTTTTTTTTTCTTGGATTTGTCTGGGTTTGCATGTGTTGAATTTCAGAAGGCAAGGTGGTGTCTGTAGCGCAGACTTATTGGAGACTGGCTGGGATTTCAGTTAATAGTTTCTAACTCTAGTTCTGTTTGTCAGATTATTTTGCGTACGAGAAATGCGTCAACAGGTTGTGATTTGTTGAAAACTCTTAACTCTGGTCCCAAATGCTAGGCCGGTCAAGTGTCTGGATTCTCTGTAGGCTGCAAATGCTAGGCCGGTCAAGTGTCTGGGTTCTCTGTAGGCTGCAAATGCTAGGCCGGTCAAGTGTCTGGGTTCTCTGTAGGCTGCAAATGCTAGGCCGGTCAAGTGTCTGGATTCTCTGCAGGCTGCAAATGCTAGGCCGGTCAAGTGTCCGGATTCTCTGTAGGCTGCAAATGCTAGGCCGGTCAAGTGTCTGGATTCTCTGTAGGCTGCAAATGCTAGGCCGGTCAAGTGTCCGGGTTCTCTGTAGGCTGCAAATGCTAGGCCGGTCAAGTGTCCGGGTTCTCTGTAGGCTGCAAATGCTAGGCCGGTCAAGTGTCCGGGTTCTCTGTAGGCTGCAATTTTTTGCAGGTACGTACAATGGAGGACCAGATGTCAGGCGGATCGCTGGATGAATCTCATGGACCTTTACTGGGTCCTTTGTCTCAAAGGCAAATAAAAGCAAAGAATGTTTATATTCTGACACTGCTTGTAGCTAACATATCACCTGGCTACCTGGTCGACTCTCTTCCTGTTAGATATCACTCCATCATCCCTCCACCCTCTGGAAAGCAGTAGGTCCCGCTGTCTCGTCTTTTACGAAAACATCAAGGAGATCCCAATCAATGTCTGTTGCTAACGGTTACTTTGAACCGGCTTTCAGTTGTGTTTGCCTTGTCTACTGCGGTGTGCTTTGAAGGAGAGATGTTACCAGTGTCTCGTTGTCAACTTCCTGGTTGGGTTATTGTTGGTCATGGCAACGATTCTAAGTGACAACCACCTGGATACTTCGAAAGGCTTGAAGCAGCGACCTGTTTTTAGGTTCCGTAACGATGACTGGGTCAGGGGTCAAAGCGGTTAAAGCTGGCTGTCTTTAACCTTCTGTATTCTCTGGAGTCTGTCAGTAGGCTGACCAGCCGGTTCTGATGTAACTCACTGCCGTTTTTAATTCAATCATCGACACGGCCTGTCGGCTGCCTGTCTGGGTCGCTCTCTGTGTTCGTGTCAGAGAACGGGTGTCAACAGGCTCTCCTGACCAGCATTATACTTCGTCTTCATTCTGAGGTCAGTAAGCTTTGTGTACATAAATTATTGGGTGGCTTTAACGTTACCTTTTCACAGTACCTTTACAGTGTATAGGTAATGGATTTAAAGGCCCTGTGCACTTATATTTATAAACCATTTGTGTGCTAGTTGGTTTTCTCCAGTTTAAGTCTAGCTAGCTGCTAGGGAACTCTGGTGCTCAGGTAAAAAAAAAGATATATCATACTGATATCAGGTTTAAAAATCCAGTTGATATTGATAGACTTTCGATATTTGTGACCTTCTCAGATGATGACTGCAATTTCTTTTCATGTGAGAAATTCTGTCGGAAATACCTTTTTTACATGCAGACATTGATAGCGTAATATATCATACTGAACTTGAAATCAACCAGCGACTGTATTGTGGTCTTCCCTTGACGACTCGGAAGCATACAGTTTATTATGCTGCAGATAAAACAAGTCATGGATTTCATGGGATGGTGAAAGCACACCGGGTTGAGCCGGCACGCTTCGAATCCACAGTAACATTATCACGTCGCCTAGGCTATACATCTGCAGTGTCTTTGTCCAGTGTTTGCTAGAGGGACGATATACCAAGATCAGTTGGCGTGGTTTGTTTGTGACTGGACTCCAGGTAGAGTAGAAAGCCTGATGGAATGAATGGCCTTGCGTGTGGTGTCGGGTCCGGTGATGAACCCTGTCTCACTGGGGCTTTAGTCTTATATTTATTCCACCGGTTTTGCTTGGGTGTGGTGTTGAGCACCAGCCCGGCCAGGGATGGAAACAAACACGCACAGACCTACACACACTGTATTGTCGCTGTTTGTAGCCTCAGGGTGACCTAGTAAATGGGGCCAATATGTGTTCTGGCTTTTATGCCCTAGTTTCAATGTTATTTCTCTCCCTCCTCTCCCTCCCTCCCTCTGTCTGTCCCTCTCTCCTGCTCTCTCTCTCGCTCACCCTCTTTTGCTTTCTTTTTTATTTTATTTTTTTTATCTCTAAGGAGTCTGTTTGCCAAGAAGGGCAAGGCGCCTGGGCCACTGGAGCAGAAGGACCCTGGCTGGAAGCTGTTTGGGAAAGTCTCTGCTAAAGAGGGCTCAGTGAAAATGCACAAGGTACCACACGCACACATGCACCGTGAAATCATACCATGAAAAGGGCCTCTACGTTTTCTCCCAAGCCACTTGCAGTGAATGCACGCGTATTATTTCTACCTTGCATACTGACAACAGCGTGTGCACCCCAAGACTCCACGCCGCAGGGCCGTTGGTTAGATTGTTAACCTGCCGGGTGATAACGTGTGTGGAATCCGTTGTTATTTACACGCGGGCCAGATTAAACTGAAAGTTTTTTTTGTTTTGTTTTTTTACTTTATCTTCTGACATTGAGAATTGCATGGTTTTCTCCACGGGCAACTCGGCCGAATGTATGTCAAAGTTGTCTTAGCAGTGGGCCAAGCTGAGCCTCTTGACGCCTATATCTACAAAGCAACGAAAATGTTGCCGTTTCGAGGCTGATTTCCTGCCATTCTACACACTTTCCAACAGCTGAGAGACAGTGTTAAGGCTTCCCCGATTGTCTGTGCATGTCGACGTGGCTCACGCTTCATTCCCATGAGGCTGATCGTCTTTTGTTCAGGTGATTTTAAGGCGGCAGCAGGCTGCGGGTTAGCCTACCTTCTCCACACACCGTCACGGTTACCTATTGTTGTATTGCCAATCCGAGCCACTACCCTGCAAGTCTAACGAGTCACCTGTTGCCGTGCCGAGTGGGGTCGGGGGTAACAGGTCAGCGCTGGTTTGTGGCCAATTGTGACTCGAGGGGCTGGGAGGAAGTTGATCTCAGTTTGCTGCTGCACTTACATCCGGTTTCTCACACGCACGCACACACACTCACCGTATTAAACACACTCTCTCTCTCTCAAACACACACACACACACACACGCACGCACCATATTAAACACACACACACACACACGTGTACTGCAGTGATACACGTACTGGGGTGGGGGGGGTGTACTTCAGCTAGCTAACTGGTATTAGCTCTGACGTTGGCAAGGCTTCAGTGCCATAGTAGATATTTCTGACATCAACTGGCAAGTCTTCCTCTCATATTAACTTCACGTTGTGAAGATTTTCTTCATAGTATCCTATAATCATCCTATTTACACCATGTAGTCAATTTTAACAGCAGAATGTATCTGACTGCTATCAATGCCACACGCTGTTTTACAGCAGAGGCATTTGTTATTTCTTTGTTTCAACTGCGATAATGGTCTGAAGGGGGTGTGGGGGAGGTTGTTATGCAGCTTGTCTGTGTAGGAACATGTATGTATATAATACCTGCCTTCAACCTTAAAGCCTGAAATGTGCTGTCTTCCTGGGGGGTTTCCTATAGAACTATAGCTTCTCTATTTTCTCTGTAGCTCGATGGAACGAAATGGTGCTTTTTGCTTAAATCCTGTCCTTCACATTTTCACCTCAGTTTTCTTCAGTTTATTGGTACACTGCTTCTTGGGTTGATGGCCAGCTTGGTTTAGAGGCTTTTCAGGAAACAAGCTTGACTAATTAGTCTGTAGCGTCCAAGATTAACCAGGCTTGCCTTTGGTGCCACTCATTTGCCTGTAAACATCACACATGTACCGTCTTTGTTTCTGACTACTGTGTTACTGAGAACCGTCATCTGACACTGCCAAGCTGACAATTTAAAGACCCTAAAAAAGTACATTGACTGCAAATACAGGCCTGTCTCCTACTGAAGCAGAAAAAATGTAGAGAGAATTTCTTCACGATATATTGGGGTGTTTTTTTTCCACATTGTTGCTGATTTATTTAGCGACAGTGTGCTCTGAAATTCCAGTATTTGTCCTTTATTTGCTTGTTACATCTTATTTTTAAATAGAGCTGCTTTGTGTCACAAAGAGGCTTATAAAACCAAAACTTCTGAAACGCAAGATGAGTCATACCGGCACCTGAGTATAGTGTTGGGTTGTGAAGTCCTTGCCAGTTACCAGCCCACCGTGTGATCATCTCAGTGGTACAGACAGAAACCTGAGCCAGATGAGCTCTGCATATCCACCTGTTTACCTTCACCCAACCCGAGGCATTTTCATCTCCGGCGGTAACCGTATCCACGGAGCCAGGGCTCAGGTAGCACTGCCTGGAACCTGTTGTCTCACCACGTCAACCGCTGGCGTCCACGTTCTCAGTCTTGTGAGACTACCGCTCCTCAGCTTCTGTTTTATTACACCGTCACTCTGTAAACCCCTTTTCTTGCCTGACTGACTTTTTTTAGTATGTTTGGAATGCTTGGCCTGCATTTCAGTTGTCAGGCTTGACTTCTCTGTTTGCATTCTTCTTGTAATTTGCTTGACTTCTTATTCGCACGTCAGACACAGTCACTGTTTGCCTGTGTGAATCATAACAGATTTAGTATTTGCCGTTGATTATAAATTGAAAGCAATCTTGATTTAAAGGCTACTAAAGCTCAAACTGAACAATATTCCCTGTGGGAGTTTTATCTGTTTTTCCTAGATGTCTGTGTTTCATGGCCCCACCCCACCAAGTTGTCAGTCACCTGGGTGTCAACCAATCCCTCCTCCCTATTACGCTGTGGTCGGGCCCTCCCCATCTTCATCTTAGCCGCGTTTGTGTACCTGGGAATCCAGGCACTCACTGATTCACCGCGTTTCCCGACCAAGCTGAGACCTCTGTACATACAGGCTTTAATGCGGAGAGAGCAAGTAAAAATGGAGAGGGGGATGGAGAGTGAGAGGAGGGCGGAAAGTCTCCACACAGCGAACGACCCGGAGGCATTGCTGTCAGAGCGCCGAGGAGATGCACCATTCTAGCAGAGAGTAGGAGTGGCTGATCCCACATCCATCACTCTGGTGTTGATTAGAGTGGCTGGCTGGTCACAGTAGATCAGCAAGCTCCTTTCAGCGTAGCCACGGTGACTAATAGAGCAGAGGAGCGCTGAATCCCCAACACGCGCGCGCACACATGCGCGCCGGTGAGAGGGAGGGGGCCAATCCTCTGTTCTGATGCGGGGGTAGAGGGCGAGAGCGGCTCGTCCGTATCATGCAGCAGCTGCATTGTCTCCGGGTGTGTCCCGTCAGCCTGCCTGCTCCCCCTCTGACTCCCTCGTCCTCCGTCCGCGTTGGAGCCGGGTCCACAGGAGCAGCTATGGCGCTGTAAGGAGGTTAAACCACCCCCCCCTCCCCCTGACCTCACCTCCCCCCCCCGGGTTGGTCTGGGTGGCTTTACGGAACCGCAGCGTTCATGGTGAGTGGTGAGTGGTGAGTGGTGAGTGGTGAGTGGTGAGTGGTGAGTGTGTGTGTGTG
>JACXGI010005189.1:31912-48734 GCA_016801175.1 Esox masquinongy | reverse complement strand
CACAATGCTGAAAAATGTACATGAAGGGGTTTTAAGGATTTAGAATGTACTATTCTTCTACTCCTCTGATTTATAAAACCCATCAGGATGTGACAAGGTGCCAGGACCAGAAAAATTGTATCTGTCTTCAACTGACCACTCCCTGTGTGTGTGTGTGTGTGTGTGTGTGTGTGTGTGTGTGTGTGTGTGTGTGTGTGTGTGTGTGTGTAAAACATCCCTCACTGTGAATCACAGCCACTGATGAGTACCAGAAGCTAAGAGACATTACAAAAGGGAAACATTCCCATTTTTTCTTGCTTAAGTGCTATCTGAAATAAATAAAACGTAAAACTATGAAAATGTATCAATGTTAATTCTAATGTATGCACATTTTCTACCTGGTATTACTTGCATTGAGGCTTGAATAATATTACATTGAAGCTTGAATAATATTAAACCTGTATGATCTGTTTATTTGTGTGTAAAAATTCCTATTGTGCTATTGTGCTAAACATCCTTTTGACAGTTGAAACTCTTTTATTAAAAGAGCTATAAACAGGCTAGTTGTGGTAGATTTTAAAGCCTCCTTCGAATGTTGATCCCATTCAGTATGAATTCCCAACACAATATAACACCAAATAACTCTCCTCTTGCTCAAAGATATTATCAAGTTTAGAAGGGAGAAATAAGGGGGTTTTCGCAGTGGGGAGCAGGACTGACATTGGTCTGAGGACAAAATCACCTTTAATTTGCTTCCAGATATGGAGTGTGCTGTGTGTAAGGATATCACAGTGATAAAAGATGTCGACGGAGCGACAGGAGGCTAGACCACAACGTCAAGCAAGACGGTGTCAATCATGTTACATTCCGAGCAGAAGCAAACAAAAACATGCCTGTGCGAAAGTTAGCGGCCTCATAATAAGATAAAAAATGTGGGACAGCCTGCCCATGTTGCATTGACAGACTTGTGTTTTACCTATCCTGTGAACAAGTAAAAAAGGTCAAGTAATTGCTGAAGTAAAACCCATTGAAAGGCATTAATTCTATCCAGCAAAGAGGTGTGACTGTTAGTGTTGCGAGCTCTGCTAGACAGTGTGGACAAGATACTGGTGGTAGACTCGGACTGACTGTTGGAAATCACTGCCGGACGTTGGACAGGGAACCAGAGGACCTTTGGCGACTGAACACCATCATGCTGTTTGCTCATGTATTAAAATATTTTATAGTGGTTGAACACTGTCTTTTTATGTCTTAAACAACAACCCCAAGGGAAGGTATGCGCCACTGTTGATTATGCTTTGCCCAGTGAAGAAGCTGGTATCAACATAATTAAGATGCAGGGCGTCTTGGCTGTTGAATGTGTAGGCATTTCCAGTTAACCACGGAGAGCTCTACTAAGCATCTGTCTGATTCTCCCTCATTACCTCTCTCCCTGACAAAGAGAACTGTGATTATTACTATATCTCATAAATTCAATTCGCACAGAATAATTCAAGTGCCCTTCATAATGACTAAGACTCTATACTCTGCAAGTTTGGATTTGAAATCAAACAATCTATGAGGTTAAAATATTATCTGGAGGATTCAAAAAAAAATGTATGTATTTGGAGGACATAGTACCTCTCAAAAGTGTTTACCCCCTGGACCTTTCCATATTTTATTGTTCTACAACATGAAATCAAAATGGATTTAATTTGAAGTTTTGCCAAGGACGAACAAAAAAGCATCCATAATGTTAAAAAGTTGAAAAGTAAAATCTATAAATCAAAATTTTTTTACAAATACAAAATTGACAATTGTTGATTGGTTAGTATGCTGGCGTTGTTAGCACGCCGGCGAGCCAGAGCGTCGGAGAGGAGGGAGAGCCGCCATGCCACGCGTAGCAGACGTTACACTGATTAAATCCATTTCAGGTTGTAACACAAATCCATTTCATGTTGTAACACAAACTGTGGAAAATCCAAGGGGGTGAATCATTTTGAGAGCCACTGTAAATGATAAAAACCCACTAGCAGTGATAAAAACAAAATCTCCAAAATAACAATATTATCCTCCTTCAGAATAAAAGCAATAGTCAAGCCTTCAACAAAGGTATACTTTGCAAAAATAACAACATAAAATGAAGTGTTAAACGATATTTTTACGGAGTATAAAATAAATAATGATTAAAATAATAATAAAAATAGAGGGAAAATGTCAAGCTCTCTAACTCCCTCTCAAATCCATCTTGAGTTATGACATTGAGACAGGGCTGGATATGATGACTTTGGGAAAAACACGGTAAAAATTATATTATACTAATGTCAGACATCAGCTGTACAAGCAGTGTCATGCAGATAAATTCTCTGACTTGAGCACAGTGAAACTAAGGAGGCTTATTTAAATTCTGCAACATTTTCCAGCAGAATTTTCTGTTTTGTGACTGTACATGTACATGTGACTGTACATGTGGGTTGCTGATGCTAAGTTATTACACTGAACAAAAATATAAATGCAACATTCAGTAAATGTTTTAAATATTTTTCAGAGTAACAAGTTGATGTGACAAACTCAGTCTGAAATTACATAAACTGTAATCTATGGATTTCATCTGACTGGGAATGCATATGCGTACAGATAATTTTGGGGATCTTTTCTTTACGATCATGAAGTATCAGACCAACACATTGTGTGTAAGTGGGGTTGGGGATATTAGACCGAGCCAGTGTGTTAAATATTCTGTGCCTTTTACAGCAATATTTTGTTGAAGAAACCCATCTGAAGAATGACTCCCATAATTGACTTGGATGTAAATTTTGTGAGTCAAATATATTGCTCTCAGCAAACATGAAATTTACCGGAATTATGAACATGAAAATTACAGCAATTCATAGTGGGAGAGATCCATTTTATCTTTGTTGCTGTATTAAATACAAAATAATATTAATAAAAAGTCATACTCCTGATAAAAGATATCTGTGACTAATTTTATCAACTGAGGGTACTTTCATTATGTTGGCCAGACCTGTACTTGGATGCACTGTTCCCCTGCCTTCAATTCAGATAACTTCTTGGCTTCTCACATAAAAAACAGTCATCTACAGTGTCTGATGTATGATCTCTAACACCACCTCATTCACAGTTTCGAAACTCAAATCCATTACTTTTTGGTTGATACCAAATTTCCCCTATGAAACCACAATGTGAAATAACACAACATTTTAATCACACAACAGTCTTCTGACCTTTTCCCCCGAAACTATGGGACGTAATGCTGGTAGAGAGGGTTGTGCTGGTCATCTCAGAACTAGCGTTTTCTGAATACTTGAAAATCAAAATGAAGATTTTCTTTGAAACAATTTGCAACACAGACTCCTTCCAGTCTTCACTATAGGATTTGAGTCTATTCCGACTTTTATGGCATAATTTAAATACAATTCCAGCAAGGAGGACTTATGAGAACCAGAAAGACTTTCACTTACCGGGGAAATGAATTTATTAAATAAATAATATGAACACCACATGTAAATTGTTGGTCCCACGTTTTATGAGCTAAAATGACATATCCCAGAAATTTGCACAAAAAATTGATTACTTCAAATTTTTGGCACAAATTTGGTTACATCCACCCGACAGTGTGGCATATCAAGAAGCTGATTGAACAGCATGATCATTACACAGGTGCCCCTCAGGGACAATAAAAGGCCACTCTAAAATATGTTTTTGTTAAAAAACGCAATTTGGCAAATTTTTCAAGGGAGCCTGCAGATGGCATGCTGACTGCATGAATGCCTGTAGTGCAATGAAAGATAGGTGTTTTAGGATGTCTGTGAAGGTGCAATATTGTCTGGTGTCTCAACTCAGTGGGATATTCTAATCTGATGTGAATGAGCCTGTTTGCTTACCCAGAGTAGCCTGGGGAAACAAACTGGTGTGAAGATTGTCAAACCAACAAAGTAGTGAAATGACATTCACTGGATTAATTACACTGTTGTTTGGTGTTTTAATGTGTCCCATAAGGGGAGGAATTCTCCAGTATGTTTCAATATTGCACATGTTAGAGATTAAAAGTCTAGTTTTGGATGGCGTGAATTGAAAAACTGAAAAATTTAACTGAAAAATTCTGGAGATAATTACAGGTGTGTAACGTGGCCAGTCCTCCCTGCGTCCTTGTCAAACAATCTAATGACATCTGTACTTAAACGATGACAGAATCAACCTTGCGAGGCATCAGTCATTATTGCTTAAGCTCTGACTCAGTTCATTATAATGTCCGGGTCACGACATAAAGTGTTGACATTTATGTTATGGTTCCTCATAATAATGTATATTTACAGACACATAAAGAAACCAGACTGGACATCCTTAGTTCTGGGTTGCTCACAATCAACTGCCTTCTATACTTAAATTATGCCAGGATCAGCTTTTTCAGGCTTCATGAATAATGATGGAATGCTCGGACAATGTGTCCATTATAATGTATGGTTCCTGACTTAAAGACTTGCTACCTTCACCAGATCAAACCTGCATGTTATGGTTACTTCTGATAACAGATAGTCATCTGAGTCAGATTAGAGCTATTAAATTATCACAAAGGTTACTTTCTCCTGCATTATTGCCTACCAGTCTCCTCAGAAAATTTTAAGTGGGAGACTTTTACTTTACTTTAACTACATGACCACCAGAGCTGTTGCCAAAAAATGTAATGTTTATTTCTCCATAAGTTGCCTCCAACAACGTTTTAGAGAATTTGTCAGTAAATCGAACAAGCCTCAATACCACAGACTAGGTGTAACCATGTCAGCCCAGGACCTCCACAACTGTCTTCTTCTGCCGCCATAAAAAGATGTTTCACCATGATAACGCACAGCCCCATGTCTCAGGGATCTGTGCAGTTCCTCGTATCTGAAAATATCCATGCATACTCAGCACGATGCCAGCCACTGATTTCTTAATTTGAACTGTAACTCAGTAAATATCTTTATAATTGTAGAATGTTGTTTTTGTGTTTATTGTATAGGAACAAAACTCTACAAACCGTATCTGTTATTACATTATCAAATAAATTCAAATGCTTTTTCTCTGCACTCTATGACGCATGCCAAATATTAGAAAGAGAAGAAATTAATTCATTGTTCTTTATCAATCAAATTTATTTTATAAATCCCATTTGAAATCAGCTTCACAAAGTGACTATTTAGATATCCAGCCTAAATGTACAGAAATGTATGTACACAAAATATTACTTTAAAAATACAAATATACACATTTATTTTTTTGAAATTGAGTGGCATACAAGAATAGTAGAAAAGCACTGAAAACGTGCATAATATATCGACCTCTTTCAAGGAAAACAATCTTGGCAGTATAAAATACGTTTCAAATACCAAAACTTCCATACATTCGTTTTACTTATTTTTGTAATATATAACATAATACAGATCACTTAAAACCAAAACAGATGAAACAAAGATGCTCTTTAATGACTGTGTGTCACATCCCAGCATGATGACAGTGCAAAATCGGAAACAAAACAGCAGAGAACCGTTAGCCCTGTGTCATTGCTATATTCACTTGGGGTGGAGCTAGATAATGGAGAAACTGCATTCTCTGCGATCACACACAAAGATAGAGCGAGAGAGCGCACTCTCTTATGCAACCTCCCCCCACCCCCAGGCAGCCTGTTGTGGTCTAACTGCTGGAAATGGACAGGCAGGTGGTGGTGGAGCTCAGGCGTCGGCTCCTCTTGGGGCCCTTGGGGGCAGGAGGTGGGCTAAGACTGAGACTCCGGACCTTGTTGAAGCTGTTTCTCAGGCTGCTGTGCCGGCTGCTACCCGTGCTGCTGGTCTCCTTGGACACGAAGGCGTCCGGACGACAGAGGCCGGCCTTGAGGCAGCAGCAGCACAGCAGCCCCGCGATGGCCTTCCTCAGCTCCGTGCTGCCCAGCGCGTAGATAACCGGGTTCAGGGCCGAGTTGAGCACAGCAAGCGCGATGACCCAGTCGGCGCTGAAGAGCGGCGCGCACTGCCGTGATACACAGAAGAAGTCCACGAGCAGCAGGGCAAACAGAGGCCCCCAGCACATGATGAACACGCCCACAATTGAGATGACGGTCTTCAGGAGCCCCAGGGAGCGCTTGCGGCTGCGCATGGAGCCCACTTCGGCACTGCAGCGCACGTGACAGTAGATAGCGCCGTAGAGCACGCCAATGGCCAGCAGGATGATGGAGAAGATGATGAGGGAGAAGAGAATGTAGCTCTTGGAGTAGAGCGGCAGCAGGGTAGAGCAGCTCTCCAGCCTGCACATGCAATTCCAGCCCAGCAGGGGGAGGAAGCCGATGGCGAAGGCCAGGACCCAGCACAGCACCACCAGGCCGTAGATGCGACACATCTTCCCGGCTGACTTCTGGTGCAGCGGCGCCATCATGGTGGTGTAGCGTTCCACGGCGATCAGCAGCAGGCTGAAGATAGAGGCCGCCAGGGCCACGAACAGCACGCCTTCCCTGAAAAGCCACAGGGCAGGGCTTAGCCTGAAGGTCTGACCGCCCGACATGCAGATGTTGACCACGTAGGCTGCGCCGGCCAGCAGGTCACTCAGGGTGATGTTGGCTATGCACACGTAGACCCAGCGGCGGCTGTGCCGAATGCGGGAGAGCACGGCCGACAGGACCAACAGGTTCTCCAGGATGATGAGAACGCTGATGAAGAGGGAGAAGGCCACCCCCAAGCTCAGGCCACCCTGCTGGGGAAGACGGTTCTGCAGACGCCCGGTGTGGTTGTAATGCTCCAGGATCACGTTGATGTTGGCATTGCCTCCCCCGCTGTTGTTGACGCTGTTGCTCCACAGGTACAGGTAATGGCAGGAGGTTGTGTAGCTCAGGGAGGACGAGGCTTTCATGGCTGGCTTGTGATGGGCTTGGTTGGGTTGGACTAGGCAGGACGCAGGTAGGCAGAATGTAGAATTCCTGCAGTTGACCGAGGGCTCAGACTCAGGCTAATACACTCTTTTCTCCACTGGATCTCTGATGTCTCAAAACCCACCTAGTAAAAACACCAAGATGTTGGAAATGAAAATATGTCCGATAACCTATAATAATACTAATAATAATAATGTATAATTAGATGTTTTTTATGCTGCATGTAATGAGAATAACATGTTTTAATGGAATATTTGATCATTTATTTATTTTGAAAAGCTGTAATCTTTTTTTGTGCAGGAAATTAGATAATAAGTTGTCCCAACATCGGCTGATAATTGTTGACCCAACATCAGTTGATAATTGTTGACCCAACATCGGTTCTTATCATAAAATTCAGCTGTCTGAGCCTTTTAAATACCTCTGCTGCAGTTGCCATGGTTGAGAGGAACAGCCAGCTGTTCTACGACGGGTATTTAAACGTGCACGTGAAAGCAGTCCCTTTAAAATTTAAAACTGCAATTTACAAATTCCTAATTGAAAATTGCAGTTTTTAAAATTGTGATAATTGAAAAACTGCAGCAATATTACAAAGCATCCACTCTTTTCCTCTCTAGAGTGAGAAAACAGACATTAGATTTGTAATGTTTGTTATTTCTTAGATTTATATTGCGAAGCCCTCCTATAGAATTCCTAAATGGGTCCTTTTCGCTAAATTATTTTAGAATTGTGCTGTATTTGAACAAAAATCTTGAACATGGCCATAAATGCCTGGTGCTGGCATACTGCTACACAAGCAATGTAATTATACACCTGGCTCTCCAATCCCAACCCAAAATCACTAATTGTGCAGAATGATTTGAATTCATGACAAATTAACAGAAATTCTATGTAATTTAGATTTCAACCAGAAGACACTTGTAAAATAGATGTGAGATCACTTACTGATGCAGAGGTGCTACTGATGATGATGCTGTGTGTGGAGGGCCATCCCCAGTCTGGGCTGATGGCACAGATGTTTTCTCTATAGAATATATGAGGAAGGAAGGTTACTTTCATGGCACCACGCCCAAAGGGACTGACACACACACACACACACACATACACAAACTCACACAAACACACGAAACACAAGAGATTATTGAAACTGATGGGCGGTTTCATCCCTGCTGATGAGAACACGCTTGTGAAATGTTTCAGCACGTGACTCATAAAGATTGACCTAAAAAATTCTATGGATCTTATCACAGGCTATGTCTGCTATATAACTTAAATGTAAAATTGGGTGACTTGGTTGGGTTGTTTTCTGTGTTGTGGTAACTTTTGCAGTCTACTGATCCCCCCCCAGACAACAAAGGCAAAATATTACTTTTCTCCCCTTCAGAGGACAGGATTCATTTTGGGCTAGTGTTAGATTGTGGTGAAACATAAAATGAGTTTCTCCATAGATTCCATGGATACTGCCAAGAATGGACTTGATACTTAATGTATATTATAATAATCTTTACGTTATCCTGACGGTAATCAGGACTGGTGCAATGATGTATTGTAGTAGGTAAGATCATGAATTTATAATGGCCATTCTAGTCACGTACTTGATTGGCTCAGAGCTGGCATCTAGCAACTAAATATCCAAGAAGACAAAATGCTAAAGGCCGTGACACAGTATGGCGATTGCAGAACTTGTGACCACTTACCTCCGGCCACTAAAGCCCATGACACATCTACAAACCACAAATTGACGCGAGACACCTCGGCCGCTTGACAGGGAACACTTGAGGGCGTGTTGGCCCAAAACTTCGTTTCTACATTCAAGTCTTCACCACAAATTATATAGAAGTGTGTTCATTTGCAAGCATGTTTGGTTGTGTTTGATGCCTTGAACATAACTTGTTCATCTAAAAGTAGTTCCCGTCAGTGAATAGGTGATTTGGTGACGGGAGCTGAGTCCGGGATGCTGGCCTTCTAGGCAGAGAAAAAGCAGATATCAGACAGGCCAATAAAAGGTAAAGACTAAGGCAAAATAACACAGACACTGGATAGAGGTAGAACTCTGCCTAGAAGGTCAGCATCCTGGAGCTGGCCTTTTGTTCCAATCTTCCACTGTCCAGTGTCTGTGTTCTTTTTCCCATCTAAATGTTTTCTTTTTATTGGCCAATCTCAAATATGGCTTTTTCTTTGCAACTCTGCCTAGACCAGCGTCCCGGAGTCGCCTCTTCACTGTTAACATTGAGACTGGTGTTTTGCGGGTGCTATTTAATGAAGCTGGCAGTTGAGGACGTGTGGAGGCTGGTGTTTTGTGGGTGCTATTTAATTAAGCTGGCAGTTGAGGACGTGTTGAGGCTGGTGTTTTGTGGGTGCTATTTAATTAAGCTGGCAGTTGAGGACGTGTTGAGACTGGTGTTTTGTGGGTGCTATTTAATGAAGGTGGCAGTTGAGGACATGTGTTGAGACTGGTGTTTTGCGGGTACTATTTAATGAAGCGGGCAGTTGAGGACATGTGAGGTGTCTGTTCCTCAAACTAGATACTAATGTATTTGTCCGTTTTATTGCTTCTTTAACCAGTGCAACAGTTTTCAGTGGTGCTAAAATAATCGAAAAGGGTTTTCTAATGATGAATCAGCCTTTTAACATGATAAACTTTGATTAGCAAACACAACGTGCCATTGAAACACAGGAATGATGGTTGCTGATAATGGGCCTCTGTACGTCTATGTAGATATTCCATTAAAAATATGCCATTTCCAGCTGCAATAGTCATTTACAACATTAACAATGTCTACACTGTATTTCTGATCAATTTGATGTTATTTAATTGGACAAATGTCAGGTCCTGGCTGGGGGCCTCAAGGCATTTCTATTCGCCAGGGGGTCAGGGCCTGACTGCAGAGGTGCCTCTAGGCATCTCTGTGCTGCTGTTTTGATTGTCCCCAGTTAGAGGCAGCTGTCCCCTGTTGCCTCTAATTGGGGACCCTATTTAAGTTGCCCTTTGTGTTGTGGATTGTTGTTTGTGCTGTATGTATGTATGTATGTGTGCGTGCGTGCGCGCGCGTGCGCGCGCGCGCCTCAGTTTGTGGCTCTCTTTTTGTTGTTTTGGTTTACAAAGAACATTAAAAGGATGTTACCCTACTCTTGCTCATCGCCTCGTGTCCTGCCTCACTTCGACTGTGACAACAAATTGTGCTTTTTTTCAAAAACAAGGACATTTCGGAGTGACCCCAAACTTTCGAATGTTGCTGCATATATTTTTTTTGTGTAGTCCACATCCATTTATACAAAAAGGGGCACATCATACAATTATTCTCTTAAATATATTTTGACCTTCATGAAATTACAAAGTGAATACACATGGTTGGCCGACAGCTATTAAAGCACAGAGTGGATGAAGATGGCTGAGACAGAAACTAGAAAGTTGGAGGGGGAATTGAACCAGGGTGAAAGTTTTACATTTGCATGTCAAAGTCAGATGTGTTCCTACAAGACCACAGGATCTGTTGATGTCACTACCAATAACGAATGGTTTCCAAATGCAAATTTTACCCTCTCCATGAGATTTTTGCCAATATATAATGGGGGGGAATTTGAGTGTATCTCAAATAAGCACCTGGCACCATGCACTTCACTGGAGTCCCCTCCATAGGCATTTGTTTCAAATATGGCTCTGAATGGGCAGCTACATGTTGATTTGAGGATCTAACTTTGGTTTCACAAAGTTCTATCTAGGATAATTTGGGATCAAAGTATGATTTCACAACAGGGAAGAGATTACAGCAAAACACTGACAGCAACCCAGGTGGCTGGCTATCTCAGAGCAGTCACAACTGGTGATTTGCATAATCATGACTTTGTCGAAAAAGTTCACTTGTTCCCATGCCTGAATAACGCATCTCAGCTTCTCTCTGCACAGATCACTTGTCGTCGCTGCTTTGCCATTGGAAATGAATGGCAGCGGCACTTCCACAGCACATGGTTGGTGTATATCATCACCTTTAACGTTTCGTCTTGTTGAATTGATGTTTACAGACACCAGCTCTGAGCTAATCAGAAAACAGAACAAGAGGATATTGCTTGTAGGTGTGCAAACTGATCCGTCTACACAGCGTTCTCTGCTGATAATTAGTCAGTGTGAATGTGACAATTGCTAATCTGGACTAGGTGCTAACTGCTCTAATGTCTGAGGGCAAACCACGCGCCCAGCGGGCAGCGTGTCTGCCCAGCGCATCACAATACATTTTTCTTGTGTACAATGTTTTCCCACTGCTTGAGCTACAACTCTTAGCCCTAATACTTGAAATAATCCTGTTACCCCATGATGATGATGGGAAGAGGCTTTCATAACGTTTTAAATCATGGTAAATGTATGTTGAAGTGACAGGAGCAGGATGTTTTCTAGGATGTGTTGCAAGATGCTTTTCTACTACTTGGGCATCAGTCCAGTATTCTTACAAAAGCGTACTATTAAAGGTTTTGCTCAATATTTCTCAGAAAGAAATAATCCAAAAATGAAGAAAACAGGAACCTTCAGATCAGATGTGCTAGGCACCCCTCCCTTTGGTTTCCCTACTACAGAGATAAAGCTATAGTTTCACACCTCAGTTCACCCAGCTGTACCAGACGAGACTCCTGTTCGCAATAGAGTAATGTAGTTCTTTTTCAGTGAGCCGCTAACACTACAAGTGGACAAAGACAATGTTCATTGTTGAGTATGTCACGATATCATTGCTGATAAAAAAGAAAACCCCATTTTCAGTCTTTGTGGGCTCTTTTGTGCATATATCTGCACTGTCAAAAATGCTTCACCAAAAGTAATAAAAAAAGTGCAATTAGAATGAAATTGCTTGAATCAGGCAAGAACACAAAATGCAAATTGGGTGAAAAAATTTTGCTTGTAATTAGACAGAGCATTCTGAAAAAGTAAATTTAGTATAATTCAGGCATAACTTGATCCGTAGAAAGGGACAATAAGATTCAATAAGTCTGAAAACATCATACTTGTTCAGATTTGTCATTATGTTAATTACATTATCTTGTCTTGTTTTCAGACTATTCTGTCTCTGCATTTTTTATAAATATCTAATTCATATACCTTTTGCAGTGTGTATGGGGAAACCACTCTGGGGGGGGGGCACAGATACTGGAGATTCTGGAATCTGAAGGGGCAATGCCTGGCTTTGTAATTGATCGTATCTAATATGTATGTACCTTCTGTCACTAAATAAAATATTATCAGAATAAGTTTTGAACTCATGTCTTTGGGGAAGCCACGCAAACAATGAAACACTGTCTTTATGAAGTTTGCTTTAATCTTTACAGTTTGACCTACATTTCAGAGTAATCAGGCTACACAGGCCTGCTGTCAGAGGCAACAAAAATCATAGCTTTTCAGTAAATCTATTGTAAAATGGTGCATGCTTTAATAATGTTCTGGTAAAACAGTTCAACCAATATGAAAAATCTTCTCAATAAAGGGATGCTGCACAGGACATACCTGTTGGTGGGCCTGAAAAAGGTCCAAAAAACTAAACAAGAAAACAGCCACAACCATAGGTGTGAACAACACACCCAAAGACTGTTGAAAACACCCTTCCTCTGAAAATTCAACTAAAAACCACAGTGTAGTCTAGATGGAAACTGAAACTATGAGTTGTTTACATTATTTTCCATATTCTTTCCCCAAACACTCAGCAAGTTTTGAAAACGTTTCAATTTTCTATGAATATCTTTAAATGCCTAATGTACCAAACAGCTGAAATTTGCTCCACACCAGATACAGTATACAACAAATGGTCCTGCTTCAAATTACATTGACCTTAATGCCTTCATAAGCACAACAAATGTGCGTTACAAAGCATCCATCTGTCATGCTTTGTAAAAGGATCATGAGCATGGCATAACTGTGCGACATAAATGCCAATGTCAAATATGACATGCGCTTTATGAAGGGTTGCATAAGCACTGCTTGATAAAGGTTTTCATGTAATCTATAAAAACACGATTGTAAGTTGTTTTGGAAGAAAAAAAAAACAATCTAAATGCTTTATTTGCACCATAACGCCAGAGAGGATGGTGTATGGCCCATATAGCATGACCCCAGGGCTGTCCATAGCCATGAGAGGATGGTGTATGGCCCATATAGCACGACCCCAGGGCTGTCCATAGCCATGAGACATGTGCCTGCTGTTCTGTAGGACGGCACATGCTTTTGATAGTACATTGCTTCCCAATTATAATTGCTCTCAACACAAGGAAATTGGAGGTGGCTTTCTTCTGGAACCAAATGTTCACGTGTACACACACATTTTACCACTGCATACCATGTGTTGCTAGGCAGTCAGGTCTTTCACACCGTTTCACCCACTCCCCGGCTAAATTTTGACGCTATTGTAACAGGTTGTATTCACACCCTAGTCTTCAGCATAGTAACAGAAGGGGAACACATGGCTTTTGGCTAGGACTCTAATCCACATTCGCGCATGTTTCGCCCATCAAACAATCCATATAACTTGAAAACTTTACAGTAACCTTTTAATGAATCAGCAGAATAGTAAACTACATTGACACCATCAGCAAGTTCTCTTCTGTAATTTACATTGCATTGATAAAGGCTCTAAGACACATAATCTGGAGCTTACTCTAAAATGTGACCCCCTTCATAATTCATTACAAATAACTCTCTTATATCAGATCACATGGACTTAGTCTAAAGTGTGACCACTTTCATCATTCATAAAATATATAGGGGGTGGACAAAATATTGGAAACACCAAACAATATATCAATATCTGTCACGATTGGTGTAGTGGCGGTGAGGAAGGAACCAGGCGCAGGCAGTGTGGCAGTCGATGTATAGAATTTAATAAACAATAAAACCGAGCGCTTAACACGAACTAAATGAAAAAACAAAGGTACTAACAAACTGAAACCACTCACCACGTACGTGAACAAACATTGACAAGGAACAATGACCGACAAATGAGGGGAGCAAAGGAGAAACATTTAAACACATACTGATGACTTAATTGGGACCTGGTGTGAGTGACAATTGGAGACAAGACAAATGAAGGAGTCCGGGGTGAGTTCATAAACATTGGGAAACCGGGAAAAGCGGGAGATGACAGAGCTGTCCGTCACCTCACCGTCACAGTACCCCCCCCAAAGCCCCGGCTTCCAGACGGGGGCCGAAACACAACCGCAGGGGAGGGTGGGCGGGAGAAAACCATACCCCCCACCAATCCACGCCGGAAACAGGCAGAGGAGGCGGAGCTGCCGGAACAGGCAGGGGAGGCGGAGCCGGCGGACCAGGCAGGGGAGGCGTCGGCCAGTCCTCGGCGGGCTTTCAGTGGCGGCGACCAGTCCTCGGCGGGTTCTGGCGGCGGCGACAACAGGGCAGCAGGGGGAGCTGACGGCGGTGACCACTCAGCAGCAAGAGGTGCTGGCGACGGCGACCACTGGACAGCAGGAGAAGCTGGCGATGGCGACCACTGGATAGCAGGAGGAGCTGGCGGCGGCGAACACTGGACAGCAGGAGGAGCTGGCGGCGGTGACCACTGGACAGCAGGAGGAGCTGGCGACATCGGCCACTGGACAGCTGGAGGAGCAGGCGAGGCGACGTCGGCCACTGGACAGCTGGAGGAGCTGGCAGCATCGGCCACCGGACAGCAGGAGGCACTGGCTGCGGCTCCAGGGCAGCAGGGGGCGCTGGCTGCGGCTCCAGGGCAGCAGGGGGCGCTGGCGGCGAATGGTCACAAATGGTGTAGTGGCGGAGAGGAAGGAACCAGGCGCGGGCAATGTGGCAGTTGATGTATAGAATTTAATAAACAATAACACCGAGCACTTAACACAAACTAAATGAAAAAACAAAGGTACTAACAAACTGAAACCACTCACCACGTACATGAACAAACGTTGACAAGGAACAATGACCGACCAATGAGGGGAGCAAAGGCGAAACATTTAAACACATACTGATGACTTAATTGGGACCTGGTGTGAGTGACAATTGGAGACAAGACAAATGAAGGAGACCGGGGTGAGTTCATGAACATTGGGAAACCGGGAAAAGCGGGAGATGACGGAGCTGTCCGTCACCTCACCGTCACAATATCCAGGACCTAATAAGGAGTAGGGCCAACCTCAGCCATCAGAACAGATCCACTCCTTCTTGGAATGCTGTCATACCGGTCCTGAACAGTGCATTGTGGGATATGCATCATTCTTCAAGAAGAAAATCCCCCAGTTCTTTGTGGGCTTAAGTGGGTGGAGATCTACAGTACTGTGCAAAAGTCTTTAGGCACCTGAAAGTTGAACTCTTTAGGCACCTGAAAGTTATATATTTGGATGATAAGCATTTATTCGTAAAAAAAATCTAATAATGTTTATTATATTAAACAAAAAACACTTACAACCCAAATAAATGGCCTTAATTCGACTTTCAGGTGCCTGAGACTTTTGCACAGTACTGTACATCACATTCTGCGCTCAGGAACTTCTCATTAGGGTTCAATGATATTGAGATCTGGTGATTAGGGAGGACATCGAAGGCGTTTGATATCATCCTAGAATAGGGCATTGCACCCTGGAATAATGGAACATCATGAGGGCACAATATTTTTATTTGCATACAAACTGTGGAATGAAAATATGTCTCATAATTGAGCGGGAAGGCTGCGTTAGACAGACAATAAAAAAATATATGATATTTTTTGACAAGTCAGATCAGCCTATAATGGTCAAAATTTGATTTTGGGGCCCCCTCTTCCCTATTGGTCTGGGTCTCACTAGCTGGCTGGGGCCCCTAGAGGTCGGGGGCCCTAAGCGATCGCCTATGTTGCTTATGCCTAGGACCGGCCCTGGTCAAAAGACCAATTAGTAAAGGGAAAATAAACTGAATTAGACTCACTATCTAATTGTGGTTGCATGATTATGTTCATGCATTGTTTCTCTTTTTTGGAACAATCTTTAAATCAGTAAAATTTCTGATTATCTCATTCTCAGACACTTCGGCACAAATTCTCAGAGGGTCTGGTGGGCTCTTGCCTTTGGTTATTCTGACCTGAAAGAATACTTGCACTGACTCCTATGCAATAGCATTCAAATTACTGGTGAGTAAAGGTTTGGCTTCAAGACATCAGGTTGGGGAGACCCGGCTTATCACTATACTCATGTACTCTAGTCGACTTCTCAAAGGGTCCCACAGACTATGACTATCCTATCTAAAAGAATATTTATAATAGGAAGAAGTTATAATGTCAGGTCAGGGTCTCGACAGCTGATAGCCAGGGCACGACTGACAATACCTCTCTAGAGTTTTTCTAACCCTACCCAATACAATCTCTGTAACACCCATTGGAATTTTTTTTCAGTGCCTGCACTTGTACTCCAGACAGGTTTGTGCATTGTAACAAGGCCTGTTCATTGATTTGGGTGCATCTATACACCAAGTCCTTTTAAACACAAACATTTATTAGAAGAGCTGCATCAACACCTGTTGGTCATTTCATGAAACTGCATCTGATTCTCACTGGTTTGTGCATGTGATTGGTTTTATTTTCTTAAATATAATATATAATGTGAACAATTCAATTGAAAAACAAACTGAAATCTTCGAGGGGGAAAAATGAAAACCTTACAATAACCTGGTTGCATAAGTGTGCACACCCTCTCATAACTGGGGATGTGACTGTGTTCAGAATTAACCAATCACATTCAAACTCATGTTAAATAGAAGTCATTACATACCTGCCATCATCTAAAGTGACTCTGATTAATCACAAATAAAGTTCAGCTGTTCTAGTAGGATTTTCCTGACATTTTCTTAGTTGCATCTCAGAGCAAAAGCCATGGTCCGCAGAGAGCTTCCAAAGCATCAGAGGGATCTCATTGTTGAAAGATATCAGTCAGGAGAAGGATACAAAAGAATTTCCAAAGCATTAGATATACCATGGAACA